>NMRB01004724.1:8033-31951 GCA_002633025.1 Notospermus geniculatus
TTTTTTTCGTTTTTCTTGTTTTTTTCCTTTTTCTCCGAAAAGGCATATCAAGAAGAAACGTTTTGTGTTTTCGTACAAAAGTAGATCCGAACAGTGGAAGGTGCCAACAAACGACTGCCGGATGGTGGTCTCACTGGCCAGAGTAGTCAATGCTCAGTAACTAGGTGAGGGTGCCATTGACATGAATATTGTTGTTTGGGTTCCGTTAAGTAAGTTCAAGATAAAAAAATACTATCGCTCCCGCCCGTGCCAAAAATCAGCGCCGTGCCTCTCAAATTTTCCGTCCAAAAAGTACAACATGGACATGAGGTTTTTTACTCTGTGTAACTGTGCCCCCCCCCCCCTCCGGATAGGTTACAAGTTCCTCCAAGGTTATAATTAACAAACAAGGAATTTATAACAAACAACTGACGTATGTGCTTGCCCAATAGCCAAACGTGCTGAATAATATGGCAAGCACATGTCCTGATTAATATTCATTAGGGGGCGTGACATGCTTGCCAAATAGGGACATTTTTCAGCATTAGATGGCAAGCATGCTTGCTAAATAAGGACGGAAAAAGGAACTGCTCGGCAAGCATGCTTGCCAAATAAACCCGGCCTTGAATAAAAGCCAATTCATGGTATTGATGAGGTTTTGCACTGAAGACATGGGTTGAAGTCGCGTGTCACTTCCTCATTTGGTGCATAATGTGGTAACTGAACTGCGACAGCCCCAGGCCTAGACTTCACACTATAAAATCCGTAAAAGAGGGGCTGTCCCAGAGGTGTTTCTACATGACCGTGTGAGTGGGAATTATTTTTTCTAAAAAACGCCAAGAGGCATTTTCCCTTGAGATTTTTAAAAGTGAAAAGTTGAATATAATGAAGAAAGAAAATTTGAAATCGGACTTTTTTTCAAAAATTGTCAAAGTGATTTTATAAAATGTCACTTCAATCTTAATTAATTAAAATTGATTTTTGGCAAAACCCCATGGTTCTATGCCCAACATGTTGCTACAGATTGGGTGGAAATACCATTGCTGTAGCTCCAATGGTTTTTGAGATATTTAGGAAAACTTGCTGTCCTTTTACTAAACCCGACAACTTTACTTAAGGCCATGTGAATTCTTCTGCAATATTTCTAAAATGTTTTCAAACATGTTTTGAATTATGCCAGTCCACACTGTGCAGCAATCTCAAAACAAGGGTGTTGCGGATTTCTTGCCACTCAATGATTTTTTAAAAATGTTGATGGTATAGACACTGTCTAAAGGCTCTGAAGGCCGGCCTTCCGAGCCTTTGACAATGGAAGCATAATCATCTGATCAGAAAACAGATGGTGTTTCAAGAGCCTCCGGGGAACTGCAACAAAGATGTTGCGGAGGATGCCTGGAGGCTTATTCCACAAGGTACACTCTTAAAACTCAAGCGTTTAGTTTCTCGCACTTATGTGGCCGTATGCATAAAGGTGGAATAAGGTATAACTCAACGTTATAATGTTAAGTTGTACCTGGAATAAGCCCATTTCACATTTATGCATACGGGTCCTGGAGTGTTGGAATTGCTCCAACACTTGAAGTGGAAGAAAGTGTCACCATCACACTTTAAAGAGTTGTTGATTGCAACACTTCGAAGTGCCTTACACTTGAAACCGGTGTGAAAGGAATCCAGGGGGACTTGGATTCAAGTCCGGTCCTATTGTTCAGCGAGCGATTAGAATATATGGCTAGAGAGACCATAACCATTCGGATATAACCTTACAATAGCGGGCTATTGTTTGGCGAATCTGCATTCCTTGGACGCTGATTCCTGTCACACCTGGCTTGAAACACTTTGGTCTGCTACAGTGTTGGAATAGGACCGCCACACCACTTACGAGTGATGTAATACTGAAAGTGTTGGAACAGGAATAAAGTGTTGTATTAACACTTTCTAAGAAGACCACTATAACTTTTAAAGTGTTCCTGCCTAGCACTTTCCAAGTGATCACTACTAATTATACGGCTGGATAGGCCAGAGCCAAGGAAATCGCCCAAAATAAAAAAAGTTCACGGCACGGTATGCACCAACGAAGATTATCTTGAACTAAGGTTCAGCCATAGCTTTTCAATTGTTCAGGTTTGCCAGGGCATGATGTGACAATGGAAAAGTTGTGGCTGAACCTGAGTTCAAGATAATCTCCGTTTGGTGCATAAGCATGCAGCGCACTGGCCGCCAACTTCGGCGTCCAGAGGCGTTTTTTCGACGCCAATGTCCGAACGCCAGAAAAATCCCCAAAGTGCTACGAATGGAATCTGGAGAACGCCGGCGGACGCTACTGAACTCCACTGAACTCCAGATATCAAACACGTTTGATTTTGGGCGCCAGTGAACGCCTGTGCTACCGATGGCAGCCAGACTTGGAGTCGGCGGCGAGGCTTTGGCCAATCAGCTTTGGTCTTGATGCCACATGAATTCAAAATGGCAGCCTGAATGAAGATGGCAGCACTGGTAATTGTCGCGCAAGTGGCCCGAAGAGATGCTTCTGAACGCCACGTCTGGGCAGGTGTGCTCTCAGCAGGATCCACTGGCAGCCAACTCTGGCGTCGAGAGGCGTTCAGTGGAACGCTTCTGGACGCCAGATTTGGCGGCCAGTGTGCTGCTAGCTATACGGCCCTGAATTTCACCACCCCCTTACCCAACGCTCAAAAAATACTGTCCAACAAATTTCACCTGCTTTTGTTAAAATAGACCTTGAGTTGCAACAAATCTGCAACACGCTTGTTTTAGGATTGTTGCACAGTGTGGACAGTGTTTTGAAAATGTTTTAGAAATGTTGCTGAAGAAATGTCATGTGCATTCTTCTGCAACATTTCTAAAACATTTTCAAAACATGTTTTGAATTGTTACAAGTCTGTCCACACTGGGGCAACAATCCCAAAACAGGGTGTTGCAGATTTGTTGCAACTAAATGTTTTTGAAATGTTTTGGCGATTTTCGCATCATCAAACCTCAGGTTGTGTCATTCTCAGCACTCCGTATCAAACAGGAAACAAGAACAGGACAGCAGTCGGAGCGATGTCAATGGTTTCTGATCCTGATGACAGTATCTAATTTACCACTAGCCAATTTCCTGTTGAAGTTATGAAGTTACTACTCTAGAGCTTGTTGACTGTGACGTTGACCTCTGACCTTGGGAAGTACTGCGTAACTGGAACAGGCATCCTTGATTAAACCAAAATGAGATGGTTAATGCAGGCTTTTAATTACTTTCCTCCGGAAATTCAGAGCAGACCTGCATTTGAGATATTTATGAAAGCTAGCAAATGCTTTTACATGTACTTTAAAGTTTGTAGTACCGGTATATTTACATTGAACACCAGCCATTAGGCCTGTCACTGTACACAGTATCCCAGCAGCTCTCACGAAGAAGCGAATGTTTTGTTTGACTTGTAATTCGCACTACACATGCTTTTCATAATTCACAAATGTGAAGATCATGTATTATACTTAACAGGAATCAGTGAAAGGGCGCTTTGTAGTGCAGTTTGACTTATGTAGACTACCGGTATACTTAAACATCAATGATTCTAATTCGCTTACCATCACTGTCTTGGATAGGCTAAAACGTGGCCGCTAAGGGAAGAAGTGAAGTCTAAACTCATTTAGATCACGTAGATGTTCTCATTGTTCCCTTCACAACAAGAGGACATTGATAATGCCATACATGTACATGATGAAAAATGGAAAGTCAATTTCCAGAATCTTAGCAAATTTTCTACCCCAACCGGGGTCTTCTTCAGGCTGGCACTTTCAAGTCGAGCTACCAGAAGTGGCCGACCGCATCAAAACCCAGATAGCGGTACAGATAGCCTATCGGTACCTTATCGCCATCAGTATCGGTAAATGACCGCACAGAATGTGAGATAGGAAAATAGCGATAGACCACCGATAGCGATGGCCGCATAGAAACTCCGATAGCCTATCGGCCTGCCGCCGTTAAGACTTCGATAGGCGATTTCGCTAAAGGTGCCCAGACCACCTTTACCGCGCCGATAGAGACAGGACGGAACAAAATGTGGCGGGGGAAGCAGATAATTTCTTTGTGGAAGATGATCTTGACGAAGCAGTTAGGTCTGGTAGGTACAGACGACAACTTATTCGTCACAACCTATTCAAAGATGTCCTAGATCACGAATGTTTTGATAATTTTTTGCATGTCATCAGTTTCCTAAAAGCAGTATTCACCCAGTTGCTTGATATTCTAGAACCAGTGCTGACACGTCATACACAAACCTTCATGCTTGGAAATGAATTCACTGAGTACGGCAGTTTCGCGTAAGGGTCGCTGCTAATAGGGAGGTTCCGCAACGTCTCCGAATTATGAAATACGAATATGCTTCGACCATGACGTCATCACTTTGACGAATGAAGTTGCGTCTCTTTCGTGACCACGTGCAAATTCGTTGCGTCTTGACGAGGATGGCCGTAAATCTTCGTAATGTTAGGTAGTTTACGAATTACGAATTGCATAATTTTCATTTACAAGAAATATGTTTTGGGGCTTTTCTGAGCATACAGGTGACAACTGGATATACCTGTCACACTTTAGCGCTGGAATAAATGCTTGAAATATCTCTGTCAGGTAATGACGTCGTGTTAAAGAGATGTTGTCACGTCGTTCACAAAGCCGAAAGTCGGATCATCATGGATTGAGACGAAGAAACCGCGTCATGACGTCACCAACGTCCTGAAACCGTTTCGTGACTCGTAATTCGTGACGATGCGAATTTTCGCAGTCCCCGAAACGCCAATGCCAATGCCAATCACATTGTTCGGTTTCTCGAACCCACATTCATTTCGTCAGAAACAGGCATTGTGAACAAAGAAAGCACGCGGTATCGCCACTCGGTTATAAATAGATTTCCTGGCTTTCGGTTGATTATAAGCCAACCTCGCACCCGGCACTTCGTATTTCCTATCTGCAGATAGCCTATTGTCAACTCTCTTTAACGGCGCGTTCTGTGCGGTGATAGGGCCCTTGGTTTTAGCGGGTTGTCGTTAGTACGCCGATAGCACTATCTCCGCGTCTCACTATCTGCGTTTCGATGCGGTCGGCCCTGGATCCCAACATTAAAAGTAAATCTGAAATAAAGAAACCCTGTGCAAACAGGAGGTGTGGAAAGTACATGTGTAATAGTTGAATAGAAACAAAGCCCCATTGTTGAGTGCTGGAACTAATTGAAGACCTGTAAAACAGAAACGGAGTACGATTAGTACACGTGTGATTTGGAAAAGAGTCATATAAATTATGGCTTCTTGTGTAATTAGTGAGCAACGTATGGAAAGAAGAGACAAAAGAGGCAATAGAGCTGCAAACTACACACTCCAAAAACCAAAAGAAGGGAATCAGTAGAAGATAAATAGAAAGAAGCGTGATTAAGCTGAAAGAAAAAATTTTATAAATTATGGCATGTTTAATATATGATGCGCAGAAGTATGACATGAAGATATCAAATGACAAGTAAAGATGACATGCAGAGCGAGTAAACATATGCAACACAGATAATAAGAGGCAACGAGACTGCCACCTACATAATAACCAGAGTATGGCGTCAGAAAAAGATGAATAGATAGAATGAAAGGCTAGGTGAACGGCCAATGCAACTCACTAGCCAAAGAAACGAATAGGGAAGGGGCAATGGAAGAAAAGGGCCTAAACCAGAAAGGGAGCAAACATGCCCTCCATAACTGAAAAAAAAAATAAAATAAGGCCTACTAAGGGGAGAAAAGGGAAAGGAGCCAAATGCCAAACTTTTTGGACCTGACGCTGGTAAAAGGGAGCTATGGCGTTATCAGAAACTCAGCATCTGGTGTTGAGACCTGACGGGGTGATGGTTTTTAAGGGTCCACATCCACTGCAACTCTGTTCTGAAGAGGGTCGTCTCATCCGGACATGTCTCCAGTATGGTGAACATCAGGTCCTTGACAGAATGTCGAGGCGTTTTGAAATGGGCATAGAGTAAAGAAAAGTCCCGGTCATCCTCTTTCCCTAGCCTGATGTTGGACTTGTGGTTGTTCCTCCTTTTACGAAAGCATGTGGTCTGTCCGACGTACTGATTGATTGTGGGGCATCTGGTACAGGTGATGCAGTAGACAACATTTTTACTGTCACAATCCATGTGGCTCCTCAGGCGAAGTTGATGGGACCTTCTGGTGGAGGAGCTAGTGATGTGGGACTGGGATGGTAAGGAGATGCAGAGTTGACATTTCCGACCCCTCTTTGTTCCCTTCCGTGAGCATGAGTCACAGGTGGGCTTAGCCTGTTGGGTGTCCGGGGTGGGGACCTTGGCTTTAACAAGCACATCACAGAGATTTTTGGGTCTCCCGAATGCAATGAGGGGTGGCTCAGGGCAGCATTCCTTCATTGAGGGGTTCAAATGGAGTATTGGCAAGAAACAGCGTGTGATAGCGGAGATGTCTGGCAGTCCAGGGTAGTAAGTGAGGACTAAGGGGATCTTGCGGGGTTTAGAGGACTGCTGGTTGTCTCGGACCCCACTTCCATTGGCACTCTGGTTAGCATGGTGACCACCATCATCAGCTCCGTCTCTACTCACATCCTGGGTATTGGTTTCCATAGTTGTGGGAGGGCGGGCCCCCTGGTGGTCATGATGTTGGATCGCCCTTTCTACCTCCTTCGCAACCTTCTGTCTGTTATGGCCCCTGTTTGTGAGAAAACCAACCAAATTCTGTAGGTGTTTCAAAGCAGCTGACTGTTCTGAGCAGATGGACAGGATACGGAGGGCTTGGGAAAAGGGGATGGAACGTTTAACAGGGTGACACGATGCTGGGTGGAGGTATTGGTGAGTGTCCATGGGTTTTACATAGAGGTCAGTAGCAAGGGTATTCGAAAAACCTGGACAATGGACGGTGGACGATGGACGGCTCCTTTCAGCATCATCGATCTCCACCACCTGGATGATAATTGTCGCATTTCCGACATACATCCAAGACGTAAAAAATACGCCGCAAGAATTTAAATGAAAAATTGCACCAAATCAAAGTATATCGTGCAAGATTTATAAAATATCATCCTGNGGTAGTCTCGCATTTAAAAATATGCAAAGAGAACATCAATGGTCCACTGGTACGATTCTATGTCAGTTTGAATGCATAAAAGGGTGTGTGGTAGGCCCCTCCGGGTTCGTAAGAACACCTGATCGGACCGAATCGGAGCACGAAGTCACCGAATCGGAATCAAGTAACATTCATTTTTCTTCTTAAACGCAAGAACCATGAATTATAATGACTTAGAAATAAAAATAAAAGGCAAATTTACACTTTAATAAAGTTGCATTTTTGTTAGAAATCTACCGCCCGCTGAAACACGCATGGCGCAACGAGGGCAAGCACTGTAGCGCCACGGCTGTGTCGACGGCAGATATGGGAACTAGCTCCTGACTCGCCTGGCTTTGAAAAACAGCCAGAATCGGAGTTCCATCATCAAAAAAATCAATTATCTCCCGGATAATACGCAATATCTGTTCATTATAGGCCTATTCCATATAAGAACTTGTGGTTAAACTTCATAACAAAGCAAAACCAACTCCGATTCGGTGCAAAAGTGTCCTGATCAAATATAAATATAAAAACGTTTGAGTGGTTAACTGTGCATTTTGCAACGATTTTTTATTGAAAAATTCATTAGGTGACTGTTTCTTTACATATAGAGGTCAGTATTAATCCTTGAGTCCCGGAGTTTGACAGTCACATCCAAAAAGTTCTTTGGGGATGCATCCCAGGTGAACCTGGTGGTGGGGAGGAACTGGTTGAGCCTGTCAACAAAATCCTCCAGTTTTTCACGTCCATGGATGGGTCCACACGGAGAAAACACCATCTATGAACCTGAGCCAGTTGTAGGGTTTGAAGGGAGATGCAGCCCCGGGACTGTGACTCGAGCATGTGCATGAAAATGACAGCGTACGAAGAGGCCATTTTAGTTCCTATCGCAGTTCCTGAGACCTGGGCCCGGTTGCACGAAACTCACGACAGCGCTATCTTGGTGTTAGCGCTATCTTCATGTTAGATGACGTAAAAATCCATTGTTCTTTTACGTCATTTAACATCAAGTTAGCGCTAACACCAAGATAGCGCTGTCGTGAGTTTCGTGCAACCGGGCCCTGTAAGAAAAACCTTGAGTGGAATTCAAAGGCATTCTTTGAGAGGACAAAATGGGCAAGCGTACAGATGTCCTTGACTGCACTCTCTGGTAGGCCCTGTTTCATCAAGAATGCCGAGAGGGCATTCAAACCATCTTCATGTGGGATACTCGGATACAAACTGACAACATGAAGGGTGACCAGGAGTGCCCCTTGTGGTAATGTACCCCGGTACCTAAGTCACGCACCTAGCTGAGAAAATCCTTGGTGTTCTTAAAGGAGTTAGACGCCGAAGTTGTAAACAAGCTGGTTTGTTTACAAACATGGTCGGCAAACTAGTTTTATTCCTTCGTGAAGGTGGCAGCACCAGTAGCACCCCGTGATCGTTAGACTGGTGCCCGGTCCAATGCTACTCACTCACGATGTTGACGTCAGTACAAATCACCGACAATAGGTGGCAGCACCGCAGGCGTCGCGTGGATAGAGAACCAGTGAGGGAGTGTTTACAACTTGGACGTCCACCTCCTTTAAGGTAAGAAGTGACTGAAGGGAGGTAGGGCTTGAGGAAATGGTCCACAATCTCAGAGACTTTTTCCGTCAAGGATGCCATTTCTATGGGCCTGGTTAACCAGCTGGGTGAGTTGGCCTTCAAACTCTGGGGAGGGGTCCGAATCAAGGGGCCTGTACGTTGCTATACAACTGAGTTGCCTGAGGCCCTCGTTGATATATCTGTCCGTATCCATAATGACCACTCCCGAGCCTTTGTCTGCTTCCTGGATGGTAATGCTAATGATTATCCGAAAGCTCCCTGAGGGCTTGGCGTTCATTTTTGGGGAGGTTATAATGGAACGGTTTCCCTCTTTCAAGGTCCATGAAAAATTCCAGCTCAACCGCTTTAAGAAAGTCCTCCGTATAGCGGCAGTGACGTGGTCGGTTCCAGGTAGATTTAGATTTGAAGGGGTCTGGGGCACGTTCCTGTCCTGTGTCTGACTTGTCAGAAAAAAATTCTGCCAATCTGACCTGGCTTTGCCAAGCCACCATGTCCAAACGTGCCTGGACCTCATCAACCTGTTTTGGGACAGGACAAAAGTTAGCTCCTTCGGAAAGGACTTCCAATTGGAGAGTAGCAGGCTTAAAAGAAGAGGATAGGTTGATTACTGATAAGAATTTGTCTTCACGGAGACGAACCGGTTCTCGGGTGGGTGCCGGGTAACCTTCTTCAAACACACGGTTGGCCCCGGAAGACAAAACCCTGGGTTCCGGTTCTTGTAAGCTAGAAGCGAGGGGGCAGGAAGGGTGGTAAAGTGGGACAATGGGTGGGCTGGTTCCAACGAGTGTGGTGGAAGAATGGGCATGTGGATGAGGTTGGGCCTGTGGGGGTTGAGGGAACTGGGTAGAAGAAAGAGATTCACCTCCCATGGGGGACTCAGAGGATGAGTCCAAACATGGCAAGGGAGGGGGGTCAGAGAGGAGAGGTCACCACCAGACCACAAGTCGTACGATTGGCTGGTGGGGTGGGAAGTAGGCCTATCAATCTTCGAAAGTTTAAACCTTTTTTCCCTGTGGAGTTTGGTCCGGAAGTCGGCCAAGAGCTTTTGAATGTCCCTAGAAAAACCAAGGTACTCAACTGCTCTGTGATAATAAAGGGACAAGCCTCCCCCTTAGATCATGAAAGGGGGCTCCTGCCCCCCCCCCCTCTGGCGGAAACCCTGGTGCTGCTGCTGTGTGTGGGTATGGCCTGTGTCATGCTGTCTTAGACCTGTTTGTGGCAGTATGTCAATTATAGAAGACATGAAACATTGGTCACCAAAAATTTATTGTGCTGTGTTTGTTCTTTTCTTTGCAGATGTCCTGCCTTGATGCTTTCTTCAGTCAAAGAACACTTGCAAAATAAATTACATAAGAATTTGCAAAAGAAATTACCGGTACGTACGAGAACTTGCAAAAGATCAGCATTGTCAACAATTACCTGATACGCGACACCATTCTCTTGTAATCCTCCTGTTCTCAATAAACAACAAATTTACACACAATGACTCTCCACCTCGGAAACAATTCCCCACTACAGTCACCACTTCAAACAACTATTACATAGTCAGCTGAGCGTAAGGCCCTCTTGTTCCAGTTATAGGCCTATTAAGATACTCACCAGTATTCTCAGTTGCTCTTTCGTGAGAATCTTTTTTGTTGAATCCAGTTCGGTCTAGAATCAAATAAGAAACCTGTACAGTTAGCAGTTTGGACGAGTTGGTGTACGGTTACCTGGGGAGTCCTCTGCCTTCTCGTCAGACAGTCAGAACTGAATAAAACCTTTCATATATCACGCTACTGGAGGGTAGTAGGCGCGTGAATCTTTGGGCCGTATGCACGGGTCAGACTTCAGCCACACTTTCATTAAAGTCTGACTTTTCTCAATGCTTCAAGCAAAGAGAAAGTCTAACTTAACATATACTTTAGGCGAAAGTCTGACCTGTGCACACCGCCCTTTATCTGTGAGGGCCTGGGCTAAACAGTTTCAAATCGTACGGACCGAGATGATGGATCATCGGGAATATCTGCGCTCTTCCAGGATCAATCATCAACACTCAAAGGAACCTGTCTTGAACACATTTCCTGACAACACTGCTTACCTTGAGATTTTCATTTTCTTTCTCTGCTCTCTGTAGATCAGTCTTGAATTCTTCTGATTGTGTCGCCGTCTCTGTTTTCAAGTTCATCAGCTGCAAAAAATATGAGTTCAAATATCAGAAGACTCTATGTTTATTAAACCTCATTTGCAGCCTGAAATAAAGACTTACCTCGCCTCTGAGTTCTTCCTTCTCTTTTTCCAAGCACTCAATGCTTTCATTTTTTGAATCCAATTGTCTGAGCACATCTCGATGTTTGTCCTGCAAATTTCTCACCTGCAACAAATATGATTGTCATTTCAAATATCAAGACTCTCTTGAATAGGCTGGAGACATCATATATAGAGCAATGCCGTGAGTTAAAGGGCCTCTAGAGGCAGCTCGCCACTAGGCTACTATCAGTACCGGTTCTTCGGCCAGGCGGCGCCACTTTAACGTAATAATCACTGGTACGAGGTATTCAACCTGGGTTTTCCCCGGGGTTTTCCCCTGCCATGCTGGCTGCCTCTAGAGGCCCTTTAAACTGCCATCTATTTACACTTGATCCGCTTGATAGATTACAGTAACAATCTAAATAGCAGCGAAAATCCTTGCATGTTTAAACCTCATTTGCAGCCTGAAATGAAGTCTCACCTTGTCTCTGAGTTCTTCCTTCTCTTTTTCCAAGCACTCAGTGCTTTCATTCTTTGAATCCAATTGCGTCAGCAGATCTCGACATTGGTCCTGTAAGTTGCTCACCTGCAACAAATAAGATTATGATGATTCTGATTCAATTACCGGTATGCCACTTTTAGTGAACACTTTTGTCAGTCCAAAGTAATAATGAACCCAACTGCAAAAATAGCCCCGCTGTTGCGGGCGTAACCCCTCGGCCTGTGTGTTTTACTGAAAGAAGACATGGGAAGTGGTATGCCCAGTAATGAAGCTGAAATGAAGTAGTTGTACATTAATTTGTTACCTGGAGGGTTGGTGGTTTTAGGTAATTGCAGTCAATATTGTGAGTGAATTGGAGACTAAAAATCCAAAGCATTCTCAAGTTAGAGCGTTCACGTCGTTGACCAATGAGATATCAGCTTTTGACCTCTGTCACCTTGAAATGTAGGTGTAATCAAAAGCCCGTCTGACATGTTGTGTACCCTGACTGGATACACCCACCATAAAAATTTCATGAAGTTTCTATGACTAGTTTAGGAGTAATCGCAAATTTTGTCATTTCACTATGTGCCCCCTGGTGGCCAAAGTAGGAATCAGATCCGGTCGATTTTCAATAGTGAGAAGCGTCATGTCATGAGGTATCAACATACAAAATGTGAGACGAAAATTCCAAAGCATTCTCAAGTTAGAGCGTTCACGTAGTTGACCAATCAGATTTCAGTTTTTGACCTCTGCGACCTTGAAATGTAGGTCAAATCAAAAACCCGTCTGATATGTTGTGTACCCTGACTGGATACACCCACCATAAAAATTTCATGAAGTTTCGATGACTAGTTTAGGAGTAATCGCAAATTTTGTCATTTCACTATGTGCCCCCTGGTGGCCAAACTAGGAATCAGATCCAGTCGATTTTCAATAGCGAGAAGCGTCATGTCATGAGGTATCAACATACAAAATGTGAGACGAAAATTCCAAAGCATTCTCAAGCGAGCGTTCACGTCGTTGACCAATCAGATTTCAGCTTTTGACCTGTGCGACCTTGAAATGTAGGTCAAATCATAAACCCGTCTGATATGTTGTGTACCTTGACTGCATGCACCCACGATAAAAATTTCATGAAGTTTCGATGACCAGTTTAGGAGTAATCGCAAATTTTGTGTTTTCACTATGTGCCCCCTGGTGGCCAAAGTATGAATATCAATAGCGAGAAGCGTCATGTCATGAGGTATCACCATACAAAATTTGAGATGAAAATTCCGAAGCATTCTCAAGTTCGAGCGTTCACGTCGTTTGCGTGATGACGGACGACGACAGACAGACGCCAGCGTGATGACAATGCCCCGAAGACCCTGATGGGCCTCGGGGTGAAAAGTGTAAGGGACAAATAGCAATCGGAATGATAATCATGATACGATTTGAAGCTGATAAAAATTGTTTCATACCTGAAGCTCAGCGTTTTTAATCTCCAATTCTTTTTCAGTGTCTGTAGCCTCGTAATCTCCTGACATTTTCTGCAGCTTGGAGAGCTCCTTTTCCAGCGACTTTATTTCTTCTTCCTTTCCATTTAATAAAATCTGTGCATATGGTGTGATGGTATTCTGCAAGAGGTGATACTAATGTGGAGATGGACGAAAATGAACCAGGCACAGAAAAAAGAAATACACATGAAACACTTCAGAAATTGAGGAAAATTCTAACGCAATACACAGACATGACTGAAAATGGTAACATTCGTGTTTCTGAAAGCTGTACACTTGCATCATTGTGTCCAGAGGCCTTTCTTTGAAAGTAACCTCCAGACGCTGAGCCAAAACCTGAAACTAAGGATGAATGAAGCTGACCAAATACAAGTCCACTGGAATATCTAAGGACCCGTACCTCACGTTCCTTATTTTTCTTCATGGTTTCATTCAATAGTTCTTTGTGTTGTTGAGTCAACTGTTCCATCAGCTCTGTGCTACATCTGACCTGCATTTCTTTCTCATTCAGTTCATTGGATAGCTTCATGACTTGATTGACACGGGACCAAAGCTAAAATCAAATCAGTAGAAAGGAATTTTATGACTTAATATGAGCAATATTACCATATATGAGCTTACCTCATCACACTGGGTTTTCACTGCTTTCAGCTCCTCCGAGAACTGTGACAGAGTTTCTTCCAGCGTGGTGGACGAAGGCATTGCCTGTAACGTCGTCTGAAAACAGGATTTTGAGAAGTGACCACACTAACTGCAGATACATAGGAGCAGTCAACCGCACATATTGCCAACAGATGGCATTAAAGTCTTAGCGGACCAATGTACAGGAAAATCTACGTGATTGCTGCTCGATCGATAATGACCGGGTCGCTAGATGCCTTGAATTGGGCCATAGTGACACCTAGTGGTCAACTCGCTGACAGCTCCTATTGCTATACATGTATGGTAGTTAACTTATTGTGATTTTTTTCATGTTCAATGTTCTATGAAATTGATCCAATCGAAGCAATATTACTGGTGAGGTGATATTGTACCCGTGAAAATCACTACAGTGTTCCGTTTCTCTCAATGTTTGAGATTTCTCTTTGTTCCCCATGGTCTCTCTCGCTGTCTTTTATATAGAAACACTGAGATATGGGCAACACTAGAAAACATTACACCATCAGTGTGTGTTTTCGTTCATCTTCTGGCCACACGATGGCGTGGCTATCATCCATTTTATAACTCATTTGCGGCTTTTGACATTATAAACCTACCGCGTCACTAGCCTCAGGAGATTCACGTGATATGCCTGTTGCTGGCTGATCACTGGTTGCTGACTCATCGCTACCTGCAAGAGTAAAATAATTCATTGGCCAATCTCGTCTCAAAGACCGGGTTCCTTGGGTGGCTTCAAGGTCACAAAGGTGCCACTACTCCACTCAGGGATAAACATGTAGGGTGTGGGCCAGGTGATAAACATGTAGGGTGTGGGCCAAGGGATAAACATGTAGGGTGTGGGCACCGAAGGAAATTAGGTTAAACCATGCCGTAGGAATGATGTCGAAATGTTGATGGCGGAAAAAAGTTGTGTTGGTGATAAGAATTTATAATTACAGTGGAACCTCTCTATTAAGGACACCTTCGGGACTGACAAATGCTGTCCTTAATTGAGAGGTGTCCTGACTACAGAGGTTGAAATGAATAGAAGTGGTCAATTTGGGACTGAACTTCGGTGTCCTTTAGAGGTGTCCTCCTGGCAGAGGTGTCCGTTAAGGGAGGTTCCACTGTATTCAAATTGTATGTGAGCTTACCTCATCCCACTGGGTTTTCACTGCTTTCAGCTCCTCCGAGAACTGTGACAGAGTTTCTTCCAGCGTGGTGGACGAAGGCGTTGCCTGTAATGTCGTCTGAAAACAGGATTTTGAGAAGTGACCACACTGACTGCAGACGATACAATAGGAGCAGTCAACCGCACATATTGCCAACAGATGGCATTAAAATCTTAGTCCAGTGTACAGGAAAATCTACGTGATTGCTGCTCGATCGATAATGACCGGGTCCGCTAGATGCCTTGAATTGGGCCGTAGTGACACCTAGTGGTCAACTCGCTGACAGCTCCTACTGCTATACATGTATGGTAGTTAACTTATTGTGATTTTTTTCATATTCAATGTTCTATGAAATTGATCCAATCTAAGCAATATTACTGGTGAGGTGATAATATTTTACCCGTGAAAATCACTACAGTGTTCCGTTTCTCTCAATGTTCGAGATTTCTCTTTGTTCCCCATGGTCTCTCTCGCTGTCTTTTATATAGAAACACTGAGATATGGGCAACACTAGAAAATATTACACCATCAGTGTTTTCGTTCATCTTCTGGCCACACGATGGCGTGGCTATCATCCATTTTATAACTCACTTGCGGCTTTTAACATGGTTCAGCTTTAAACCTACCCCGTCACTAGCCTCAGGAGATTCACGTGATATGCCTGTTGCTGGCTGATCACTGGTTGCTGACTCATCGCTACCTGTAAGAGTAAAATAATTCATTGGCCAATCTCATCTCAAAGACCGGTTTCCTTGGGTGGCTTCAAGGTCACAAAGGTCCCACTACTCCACTCAGGGATAAACATGTAGGGTGTGGGCCAGGTGATAAACATGTAGGGTGTGGGCCAGGTGGCAGTTCTGACTGAGAGTCTTGTTACGTGTTGGACACATTCTACAGGGTCGCTTGGGTCCCACACCACAGGGATACAGATATATGTTGGACACATTCTTCTACAGGGTGCCTGTTACAATCCTGTCAAAACCGATATAACTGGAAGCAGTTGGTTTGGCGGATGGTGGTCAGAGTATCAGTCTATGAGCTGAGAGACGGCTTTGAAAGCGNGCCAGGTGATAAACATGTAGGGTGTGGGCCAGGTGGCAGTTCTGAGAGTCTTGTTACGTGTTGGACACGTTCTACAGGGTCGCTTGGGTCCAACACCACAGGGATACAGATATATGTTGGACACATTCTTCTACAGGGTGCCTGTTACAATCCTGTCAAAACCGATATAACTGGAAGCGGTTGGTTTGGCGGATGGTGGTCAAAGTATCAGTCTATGAGCTGAGAGACGGCTTTGAAAGCGCGGTGGTGGGGCATAAGCAGTGGCGGCCTTGAGAACAAGAGGTCATGGGTTTGATTCCCGGCTGAGTCATCACTTCACATTCTCATCTGATCTGAAAGGACAGAGTGCGCTCTGAAAGAACTGCTCCTTCTTGAGTTCCCTTGGTTTCTGAAGGACTGGGGGGTCTGGAAGCAGAATGGATTTAAGGATTGTTTCTGGAGCTGCGGGGAATTGCCTTGTCCCCTCCGAGGGATTGAGGCTAATAAAATTCGTATGGAGCTCTCCAATACTTACAGATTTTCCAAAGTTCATAGCAGTGGCGGCCTTGAGAACAAGAGGTCATGGGTTCGATTCCCGGCTGAGTCATCACTTCACATTCTCATCTGATCTGAAAGGACAGAGTGCACTCTGAATGAACTGCTCCTTCTTGAGTTCCCTTGGTTTCTGAAGGACTGGGGGGTCTGGAAGCAGAATGGATTAAGGATTGTTTCTGGAGCTGCGGGGAATTGCCTTGTCCCCTCCGAGGGACTGAGGCTTATAAAATTCGTATGGAACTCTCCAATACTTACAGATTTTCCAAAGTTCATTCTGGCATTTCTCAACCGTTTCGGCTAAATGATATTGCTCCATGCCTTTAAGTGCTTCTATCAGCAACTTGTAGCCGTCCTTTTTGCCCCTGGTGATTTCATTTTGCCTGGAAGTTAGTGGAAGAAGAGGTGAATACATGTAGGCTACCGGTATATACTGGATTGTTCCCCCCAATACCACTCAGTATACAAATCTAAATTATCATAGTGAGGTAGCGGACAAGGGCCTATTTTACACGCCTACCATGTCCATGCTCTTCAGTTATGAATGTTGATTTGATCAGTTGTACCCGCGTGAACTTGGCCAGGAATGCGGCCCTGCGAATGCGGTCAACTTCTCTGTCACTCTGAGCGGTATTGGGCGAACAATCCGGTATTTGCCAAAAACACTTTTTGCCCTGCGTTGGTACATTACTTCTTCCTTGTGAAAATAGAGTTGTAGAAGAGAATGATATGAATGAGCATCTTGGCAGTTCAGAATGAAGGCACATTAATTCATAAATACCTCAGTAAACAAGCAACGATATCATGTACTCCACCCAGGTCGGCATGTGTGCTGGGAGAAATGACTTCCCGAGTGCTCAGATAATCTTTCATGCTTTTAACCATATTTGATGTCATCTGATTAGCAAGATATTGGACGAGTTCAGCATGGATGGTCCTCAGCTTTCTCTCTTTCTGCTTCTGTGTTTGCTGAAATATGTCAGATGAATTGTTCAGCTAGCTCAGAAACACGTAGGCTTAAGGTGCCCATCCATGGGAGAGTTTTCTTGCGCAAGTTGGCTCTCTATGGGCAAGTCAACTGTGAGCAGTTGTTTATGTCACTGGTCCAAGCGTAAGCCGTGAGGAACAAATAATGGTGAATTGCCCATTGTGAGCCAACTTCTGCGAGAAAACTCTCCCGTGGATAGCCACCTTTACAGCCCGTCGAGGGATCAAACGGCATCCAGAGATATTACACCACCAGGGTCAGATATCAGAAAACAAACAAGAGCAACGCAGAGCATGGCATATGCCCCAATAACTGGTATGTTGTTTGTGGGCATGGTCCAGATGGTTTACTTGGAGGAAGCGGTGTGCTGGGGCCTGTTTTAAGCTAATTAATGGTACCTTTAACCAAATGGAAAATGCATTGAGTTAATGGTACCATGAGCTTAAAGTCACTTTATGAAACAGGCCCCTGGTCATTAAAAGGAACCTTCCCCTCCTGGAGAAGAACAGTCCAAAAACATTTCAGTTTGATGACCAGTATATATGTAGGTGCCATCTTGGATGTGCTGTGGAGGTTGCCGTTGACAGTAACGTTCCCCTCATAGGGACAAACCTTCACTCAGTGTTTTCAAATTGACTGCAGTTAAATGGAGTTAAAATGGCCGCCATCTTGGATGTTCAGCGGTGTTTGTCAACAAAAGGAACCTTCCCCTCCTGGAGATAGTGCCTCACAAAAGATATCAGGTTGATCAGTCAAAGTGTTCTCAAGTTAAGTGACGGAAACCGATCTTCAGATGGCCACAACAGCTGCCATCTTGGATGGGCGGCGGAGCTGATCACCGAAAGGAACCTTCCCCTCATAGACACCAACCCAAGAAAAAAATTCATGTCCGTCAATCAAAGTGTTCTCAAGTTAATCGACGGAAATCAATTTCAAGATGGCCACCATAGCCGCCATCTTGAATGGCCACCACAGCTGATCACCGAAAGGAACCTTCCCCTCATAGACAAATATCCTCAATGAAAAATTCGGGTCGATCGTTCAGAGTGCTCTCAAGTTAATTGACAGAAACCCATTTCAAATTCAAGATGGCCACCATCCATAGCCGCCATCTTGGATGGGCGGCAGAGCTGGTCATCGAAAGGATTCTTCAACTTGCATCTGACGCGCTACCTTAGAAGTTTTGGATTGCTTGGTGTGTGCACTCATTGTAGCCTAAATTGATAAATCTCACCTCGCCTGTGAGTAATTTTTCCTGCTCGTTGTTGAAGCGCTCGATGTCTTCATTCTTTGAATCCAATTGTGTCCTCAGATCTCGGGATTGGTCCTGTAAGAATCATGTGTATTGTGTGAACTGAACATGTGCTGTTGCTCATTCTGGTTTACCGACTGTCGGTGCCGCCATCAAAACTATGCTCTGACCACACACGACTTGCGTCTGACGCGCTCCCCTAGAAGATTTTGAATTGTTTGGTGTGTGCACTCTTTTGGTTTTGAGTTACAAAAAATGCATAAAAAAGTTATCATATCGGCCACGATATCATCGCAAATATCAATGGCCTTCCAGGATCAATCACAATCACTCAAATGACATATCCTGAACATATTTCCTGACAACACTTCTTACCTTGAGATTTTCATTTTCTTTCTCTGCTGTCTGCAGATCAGTCTGGAATTCCTCTGATTGTGTCGCCAGCTGTGTCTTCAAGTTGCTCACCTGCAAAAAATATGTTTATAATTTATTTCAAACATACTGGTACATCAAAAGACTCTTCAATGAGGAGCCTGTAAATTTCTGCCACTAGGAGGCGCTGCGAGCGGTTGTGCCAGTTTTTTCGACGTCTCGGTCGATGTTACACTGCATCAAGGACGTCTTGATTGCGTTGCTTTGCTCTGTTTTTGACGTCTTCGGTACAACCGCTCACAGCGCCCCCTGTCAGATAAAATGCCATGTGACTTCCTCATTGGGCGGGGAATTCCGAGTTTAAATACACTCCTGGCATTATACTCTGTCATCTGTCATTTACTCGTCTCGATCTGTTTAAAAAATTATAGTCATGAACTACATACATCTTGTTAAACCTCATGTTTGCACCTGCTCCCTGAATTGAAAAGTCTTACCTCGCCTCTGAGTTCTTCTTTCTCTTTTTCCAAGCACTTAATGTTTTCATTGTTTGAATCCAATTGCGTCCTCAGATCTTGGGATTGGTCCTGTAAGAATCATGTGTATTCTGTGTGAAGAACTAAAGCATACACGATATTTCTTGGCATGTACTCATTTGCTTTGAGCACAGATCAAAAATGACCTTGATATCATATCAATGGCTGAAAGACCAGTAAATGCTTTTGCTACAGTTTTGTACAGAGATGGCTTTTGTAAAATGTACACGAACTTTGAAGTAAAAGCATTTACTCGATGTCAGCCACTGAATGGATGGATCATCCATGACTATCTGTGGAGAGGTCTATCACTTCCTCAGCAACACTGGAAAAATGTATTAGTCATCAGGCTTCACTGCATTCCAAACACTAAGAAACAGTTAGTTCTAAAACTATAACAAAAGCAGGTGCAATACAGGGGTGTCATGCAGAACTCAGAAAATACAGTGATATCTTGAAGTTGTATCCCACACAGTGTCATTTGATCTTCCTGCGCTGTAGGCCTGCCAACGACCTCCTGGATATATACAGTAAGCTCGAGTTTAAACCACCGGTTCATAAGCACACCCGCAGTCGAAATGGGAGTGAATAAAACTTAACAACTATTACGCTGATTGGCTGGAATTGCTTGTACGATCACAACCATGTGATGGAATGAATAGCTGCTTAAGGCCTAGGGCGAAACTGACCCTACTTTGGGTGTGCTTTATGAGCATAATGAACCGGTGGTTTAAACTCGAGCTTACTGTATATATATTATAGTTAAGTGCGGTACAAATAAGAAAGGGCCAGTGCCGCGGCATTAGTGGCCCTACTAGATTGCGTGCTATACAAATTAAGGCGGTGCAGTACATAAGTAAGGTGCAGTAATAGACCGGGAGCCCGAGGGGGTCAGCCTAGCTGGAAAGCGTACCAATTGTCTTGCATATATTAATATTCCTAATGACTTAAGTTACCAAGATATGGGCGTCTGGCGCGGCATTGCTGGTGGGTGTGGCCAGGAGGGCCACCTGAATGGCACCCAAAAAATCAGCTAGGTTATTCCAAAAGCGTACCATTTGAAATTACCTCAGATTTGATGCTATCTGTCCCTGAACACATACCATGCATAAGCCAGACATTTTGGATGGGGGGCGTGAGGTCAGACAGACAAAGTTAGTGGCTTCATGAAAATGGGCTAGGGTAGCTCGAGCACGTACCAAATGAAACTAATTGCAAAATATTTAGTACATGTCCATGTATCAAAAACAACCAATGACAGACATTTTGTGTGGTGGGGTACCCCTGCCAGACACCCTATTAGTACCCCCACCCCATAATTGGGCTAGGGTAGCTGACAGGCGTACCAAATGAAACTGATTGCAAACTGTTTAGTACATGTCCATGTATCAAAAACAACCAATGACAGACATTTTGTGTGGTGGGGTACCCCTGACAGACACCCTATTAGTACCCCCACCCCATAATTGGACTAGGGTAGCTGACAAGCGTACCAAATGAAACTGATTGCAAACTGTTTAGTACATGTCCATGTATCAAAAACAACCAATGACAGACATTTTGTGTGGTGGGGTACCCCTGCCAGACACCCTATTACCGGTAGTACCCCATCCCAAAATTGGGCTAGGGTAGCTGACAAGCGTACCAAATGAAACTGATTGCAAAATGTTTAGTACATACCCATGTGTCAAAAACAACCAATGACAGACATTTTGTGTGGTGGGGTAACCCTGCCAGACACCCTATTAGTACCCCCACCCCATAATTGGGCTAGGTAGCTGACAAGCGTACCAAATGAAACTGATTGCAAAATGTTTAGTACATACCCATGTGTCAAAAACAACCAATGACAGACATTTTGTGTGGTGGGGTACCCCTGCCAGACACCCTATTACCGGTAGTACCCCATCCCAAAATTGGGCTAGGGTAGCTCACAAGCGTACCAAATGAAACTGATTGCAAAATGTTTAGTATATGTCAACGTATTAAAAACAACCAATGACAGACATTTTATGTGGTGTAATACCCCTGCCAGACACACTTTTAGTACGCAGTTAGTATATGTTTCTGTGGCGTGTCGCCCAGTTCCAGATGCCAAACGGAGCCCCAGGTCACAAATGTACCAAATAGTCTGGATGCAAAACCCCGATTTTCTGAGAAGTGGTACTTTTTGGATAACAGCAATTTTTTGCATTTTTTTATATCTCCAAATGACAGAGATCAGAATCCGCCGGGTGCCACTCTGGCACCCCTGAGCGTTTTGAGAAAATCCTGTCTGAAGATAGAAACATCCTGCCTCAGAAGCAGACAATCACGTTTTTAATTGTTTTCAGCAGTAGTTATGTAATAAGAGAAATGGCTTTTTCATGTAAATTAACACAAAATTGGTCAAAATATATAAAAACGCCATTTCCAATTCCGTAACTAAAAAAACTACAAAAAACTTGCTTATTTGGTTACGAGGCACCATGTTCCTCCATGTTCCTATCTATAATACATTTATTGGGTGTAAATCCCACCGTTTAAAAGTTGGCTGTACATCGGGTCCCATTCTCATGTACAAAGCTCAGTTCTTGTGTCCAATGATAAAGTCAGTGCCCTGAACTTCAAACAGGATTTTTGCAAAACACTCAAGGGTGCCAGAGTGGCACCCGGCGGATTCTGAATCTCTGTCATTTGGAGGTATAAAAAATGCAAAAAAATTGTTGTTATCCAAAATGTCCCACATTTTCGCTCTGCATCCAGAATAAAATAAGCAAATTGCAATATTTGCAGCATTCACACAGCTGTGATCAGTGGCAGAGAATTTATCTTGGGGAATAAACCTCCATGACACGCTGAAGCTATTCCATTCACCTTAAAATTAACCAGAATTATCAACAGGGATGATAACAAAAAGATTCCTAAAGCTAACCTGGTGCCCATGCATATACAAGGCTTCTTCTGCAATGAACATTTCCGAAAAAAGCTTGACAAAAATCAACAAACCTAGTTAAAAGTCATTCTTGCAAAAGTTGTGAAGTATTTGGCTGATGTAGACAGAAAATGCATCAAAAGCTTGCATGTGGACACCTAGATCTATCTCAGTTGCACTTGGCACTGAGCTCAACAGTCAATAAATGCAAGGCTGATTTCTGTAAAAAAACAACTATGATCGTCGCTGTCATTGGCAAAGTCTGTGACACTTTCTTCCTCGTCTCTGAACAGATCGTTTGGTGCTTCTGGACCTTTGAACCAGATTGGCTGAAGGACACCATCGGTTTCAGATTACCCACATGCAAGCTTTTGATGCATTTTCTGTCTACATCAGCCAAATACTTCATGACTCTTGCAAAAATGACTTTTAACTTGATTTGTTGATTTTTGTCAAGCTTTTTTCGGAAATGTTCATTGCAGGAACCTTGTACATAGTATCAAAAATAGATAAGCGAGCTTATCTATTTTTGATAGTATATATCAGGCATTGACATAAGGATTTAGGGAGGCACTGTCACTTTGGCCTTGGTTGCTCATAATTTTTCTTAGGCACCACCAGGCCAAAATCAGGGCACCAAGGCCATTCATCCGCGGCTCTTGTGGATTCATAATTTGACGATTTTCCAAAGCATGTTAAGCGATGCAGCATCGGAATTGGACATCTTCTCACTTCAGATTTCATGGGCACCAGGTTAGCTTTAGGAATCTTTTTGTTATCATCCCTGTTGATAATTCTGGTTAATTTTAAGGTGAATGGAATAGCTTCAGCGTGTCATGGAGGTTTATTCCCCAAGATAAATTCTCTGCCACTGATCACAGGTGTCTGAACGCTGCACATACTAATTTGCTTATTTGGTACATTTGTGAGCTGGAGCTCCGTCTCGCGTCTGGCAGGGGTGACACTCCACAGAAACATGTACTAACAGGGTACTAAACGTGTGTCTGGCAGGGGTATTACACCACATAAAGTGCCTGTCATTGGTTGTTTTTGATATGTTGACATTTGCTTAACATTTTACAATTAGTTTCATTTGGTAGCCTACTTGCTCAATTTTAAGGTGGGGTATTAATAAGGTGTCTAGCAGGAGTACCCTACCATATAAAATGTCTGTCATTAGTTGTTTTTGGTACATGGACATGTACTGAACATTTTGCAATCAGTTTCATTTGGTACATGTACGCTTGTCAGTTACCCTAGCCCAATTATGGGGTGGGGGTACTAATAGGGTGTCTGGCAGGGGTACCCCACCACACAAAATGTCTGTCATTGGTTGTTTTTGACACATGGATATGTACTAAACATTTTGCAATCAGTTTCATTTGGTACGCTTGTGAGCTACCCTAGCCCAATTTTGGGATGGGGTACTACCGGTAATAGGGTGTCTGGCAGGGGTACCCCACCACACAAAATGTCTGTCATTGGTTGTTTTTGATACATGGACATGTAGTAAACATTTTGCAGTCAGTTTCATTTGGTACGCTTGTCAGCTACCCTAGTCCAATTATGGGGT
>NMRB01004725.1:4307-24399 GCA_002633025.1 Notospermus geniculatus
TGGTACCTCAGGCAACCCTGAAGTAATATTATTGTCTGACATGGTCTATTTTGACTCTGTTGGAAGACAATATTACTATTGCTTTGCCTGGAGTACTTCTGAAACTTCTCGTCTTTCCTGATTTCAAAGTGTCTGTCGTATTCCATGCGAATAGCAAAGTGATATTTTACAAGTGTGTTAGTATTTGCCCATTGAGAGCCAGCTTGCACGGAAAAGGGAAAACTGCGCAAGCAAACAGCCGTTGGGTACGCAGTCTGATTTGTTCACTCCCGATCCTGCCACTATTGCTTACATTTTGTGAGGTGATGAAGGGAGAGAGTGCTGAGAACAGTTCTCAACCTTTAGGCTTCTCAACTTGAAATGAGATTGTGCCTTGGTGAGATCACTCCATGATGGCACAAGCTCAGCTCTGGTATCATTGAAGGCTGACCCTTTGGGTTGTCACTCCAGGTATCTTCGGTCGATGTAGTTGTACTTGTAGTGATGAGACACGTTGGCAAGTGCACCATTTGTTGCAGTTGTGGTCTTGATCGTGATGCCAGCAGCAGACAAAGTGATATCATAAGAAATCTGATGATCACCAGGCAAAATTGGCTGTTGACGCCGTGCAGTCTGTGCTGGACAGTGATTTGTGAAATCTCGCTAGCAGTTGTCACCCAATATTGTACGTCACTTAGTGTGGGATGGCCGGGGAGAAGATCACTGGTGATCATATTGATTTGTGGCTGAAGCTAATGGGATGTCACTTCATTGGAGAAATTGACGGGTTTTATTGTTGGGTGTTCTTTGGCTACGTGAAATGAGGGTTACGGCCCATTTCGCCTACTCCTATTTCGCCTAAACCCATTTCGCCTACAAAAAGTGGCCATTTCGCCTACACCCATATCGCCTAAACCCATATCGCCTAATTCCCAATTCGCCTAATTCCCATTTCGCCTACAATCCATTTCGCCTACATCCCATTTCGCCTACTACCCGTTTCGCCTACTTCTCGTTTCGCCTACACCCATTTCGCCTACACCCACTTCGCCTAATTCCTATATAGGGTCTGTCGGTTGGGACTAAAAGCCGTGGTCCCTTGTACCCGAGTGTCTATGCCAGGGCAAGTAAAAGACCCCACACAGGTGGACAGTAGCCTGTTGTGGACTCCATACCTCCGGCAAAAACCTAACAGGGTTACGACGCCGGTAATGATATGATGATGATGATATTTCACCTATTTCTAATGGGGATCTTAGCTACGATAGAGGGCAGCACACCGAAACCCGGTCCTATACAATGGACGCCTTTTGTGTGGGAAATTGATCAGGACCGGGATGTCAGTTTCATTTCAATAGTTTTAACCACTAGTGACACCTATTGAGGCAGTGAGCTAGGGTCCCCATTCACCAGTCAATGTTCCACATAATGAAAGGCACAGAAAATGCTGCCATATTGCCCATTTGACGGTATAGGGAAGCTCACCCAGACATGGAATTTAGACATCTTTCCACTTGTTTGGCTTGGGTGAAGGGTTACTAAGTAGAAGCCCTAATGAGAAAATAAACTTATGTGTTGTACATGTACATATTCATCTTCATTCTTTCTTTCCGATTAGGCGAAATAGGAGTAGGCGAAATGAGTTTAGGCGAAATGGGAAGTAGGCGAAATGGGAAGTAGGCGATATGGGTATTAGGCGAAATGGGAAGTAGGCGATATAGGTTTAGGCGAAATGGGTTTAGGCGAAATAGGTTTAGGCGAAATGAGTTTAGGCGAAATAGGAGTAGGCGAAATGGGATGACACCGAAATGAGATTGTGCCTTGGGGAGATCACTCCGTGATGGCGCACCTTTTGGCACGATTGAGGCCTGACCCACTGGGTTGTCACTCCAATGACATTATTGTCGGGCTTCGTGTATCAGTTATCTGTCCATTTGTGTACTTGTATACCATGTGTAGCTGTGGTGTGGTCTTGATAACGTGATATGAGATGATTTTAATCTCTCTCAGTCTATGTCTTGTCACTCGACTGATGATGTTGTGTCTGTTGTGAATGTTTGAGGTCAGGTCCCAGTTTCACAAAGAAACTTAAGTCTAAAGTTTGACTTAGGTCATCATGTGACCAGGGTTTCAGCAAATCAGATGACTTCATTTCAGACCTAAGTTTTTTCTTAGACTTAAGATTCTTTGTGAAACTGGGCCCTGATTTAGTTGATGAGATTGTTTTAATCTCTCTCAGTCTACGTCTTGTCACTGGACTGTAAACTTTGTGTCTGGTGTGAACTTTTGAGGTGCGATTTAGTTGATGAGATTGTTTTAATCTCTCTCAGTCTACATCTTGTCACTGGACTGTAAACGTTATGTCTGTTGTGTCCAAACTTTTGAGGTGAGATTTAGTTGATGAGATTGTTTTAATCTCTCTCACATGTCTCAGTCTACTTCCTGTCACTCGACTGTAGAACTTTTGAGGTCAGATTTAGTTGATTTTCTTTGATATTTTCCTGGACTTTTCCCGATTTTTTTGTCGTGTTTTCCGATTTCAAAGTGTCTTTGGTACCTCAGGCAACCCTAAAGTAATATTATTGTCCGACATGGTCTATTTTGACTCTGTTGGAAGACAATATTACTATTGCTTTGCCTGGAGTACTTCTGAAACTTCTCGTCTTTCCTGATTTCAAAGTGTCTGTGGTATTCCATGCAAATAGCGAAGTGATATTTTACAGTTGTGTTAGTATTTGCCCGTTGAGAGCCAGCTTGCACGGAAAAGGGAAAAACTGCGCAAGCAAACAGCCGTTGAATACGCAGTCTTATTTGTTCACTCCCGATCCCGCCACTATTGCTTACATTTTGTGAGGTGATGAAGGGAGAGAGTGCTGAGAACAGTTCTCAACCTTGTATGATGCTTTTAGGCTACTCAACTTGAAATGAGATTGTGCCTTGGTGAGATCACTCCATGATGGCACAAGCTCTGGTATCATTGAAGGCTGACCCTTTGGGTTGTCACTCCAGGTATCTTCGGTCGATGTAGTTGTACTTGTGGTGATGAGACACGTTGGCAAGTGCACCATCTGTAGCAGTTGTGGTCTTGATCGTGATGCCAGCAGCAGACAAATGATATCATCAGAAATCTGATGATCTCCAGGCAAAATTGGCTGTTGACGCCGTGGTGCACTCTGTGCTGGACAGTGATTTGTGAAATCTTCTCGCTAGCAGTTGTCGCCCAATATCGTACGTCACTTAGGGGCGTATGCACCAAACGAAGATTATCTTGAACTCAGTTTGAGCCACAACTTTTCAATTGTTCAGGTTTGCCAGGGCATGATGTGACAATGGAAAAGTTGCGGCTCAACCTGAGTTCAAGATAATCTTCGTTGGTGCATCCCTTGGTTGGGCCGTCTGTAAGTGTGCGATGGCTGGGGAGGAAGATCACTGGTGATCAAATTGATTTGTGGCTGAAGCTAATGGAATGTCACTTCATTGGAGAAATTGACGGTTTTATTGTTGGATGTTCTTTGGCTACATAAAATGAGATTGTGCCTTGGTGAGATCACTCCGTGATGGCGCACACTTTGGCACGATTGAGGCCTGACCCACTGGGTTGTCACTCCAATGATATTATTGTCGGGCTTATAGTGTATCAGGTATCTGTCCATAGTGTGTACTTGTATACCATGTGTAGCAGTGGTGTGGTCTTGATAACGTGATATGAGATTGTTTTAATCTCTCTCAGTCTATGTCTTGTCACTCGACTGAAGACGTTGTGTCTGTTGTGAACGTTTGAGGTCAGATTTAGTTGATGAGATTGTTTTAATATCTCTCAGTCTACGTCTTGTCACTGGACTGTAAACATTGTGTCTGTTGCGAACTTTTGAGGTGAGATTTAGTTGATGAGATTGTTTTAATCTCTCTCAGTCTACGTCTTATCACTGGACTGTAAACGTTGTGTCTGTTGCGAACTTTTGAGGTGAGATTTAGTTGATGAGATTGCTTTAATCTCTGTCACATGTCTCAGTCTACTGTCACTCGACTGTAGACGTTGTGTCTGTTGTGAACTTTTGAAGTCAGATTTAGTTGATTTCTTTGATATTTGCCTGGACTTTTCCCAATTTTTTCTCGTGTTTCCCGATTTCAAAGTGTCTTTGGTACCTCAGGCAACCCTGAAATAATATTATTGTCCGACATGGTCTATTTTGACTCTGTTGGAAGACAATATTACTATGCTTTGCCTGGAGTACTTCTGAAACTTCTCGTCTTTCCTGATGTCAAAGTGTCTGTTCACTCCCGATCCCGCCACTATTGCTTACATTTTGTGCGGTGATGAAGGGAGAGAGTGCTGAGAACAGTTCTCAACCTCTTATGATGCTGTTTTCCTTTTTTCTTGGAATTTTAATGTGTGCTGAATGAGATTGTTGTTGTTCTGTATCGAGGCAGATGTAAGTCAAGTTTTCTATACCAGTTCTCAATATGCATCACCTTTATATTTTCCAGAGTGTTGTGGAGCTGATGTACCATACCTGGGGGTTAACATTTTGAGCCAATGTCCGACGATCTACCAGTTAAATGTTAGAGAGTATCATCAAGAACAAGAGAAGAGGACCACGTGATGTAAGTTGTGCTTAATTCAGACAATACTACTTTGATGTTGACTGGAGTTTGCCCATTTTTTCTTGACTCTGGCAATTTCAAAAGTTTAGGGAATCCTGAAGTAATAGGGTCTTCCAACATGGAGTATGCATGTTCATGTATAAGACGACAGGCCCGTATTTGTGAAGCCTCCTTAAATGTAAACCTTAGGCCGCTTTTCCACGAGACGTTTGTGGATGCAATTTTGGTGGCGGGCGCGCACGAAATGGGAAACACGTTAGATCGATTTTTTCCTCCCGTGCCCGTCTCCTGTTCCGTACCCGCAAACATCTCGTGGAAAAGCAGCCTTAGAGTAAGGAAGCTTCAGGAATATGGCTCAATATTACTTGATATACCTGGACTCTTCCCATGCTTCCTGATTTGAAAGTGTGTTTGGTACCTCGGGCACCCCTGAAGTACCTGTAATAATGTTTTTTCACCCATGGATGAATTAGATTTGTCATTAATTTGACAATTAATGGAGAAGAAAAAATAAATAGAAGTGAAATTAACGAAATAAAAAAGCCCTTTTTCTTGATGCCTGGAGTGGGATTTGAACCTGTGGCCTCCAGTTCAACCTCAGGTTTGGCAGTTCAATACCATGCATGCTAACCACTCAACCACTGAGGCTCTTGCTGGAGAGGGGCAATCATTGGATACCAGTAGGCGTAAAATATTGAAGTCAGAATTTGAGATTTATCAACTACGGCAGAGGTTCTCATCTGACTAACAGTTCAACCCTGGTCCATTCTGAAACCTTTCAGTGGATTGTAGATTGTAGATTTTAGAGGTCAGGTTGTTGTTGATGCGATTGTTTTGATCTCTCTCTCAGCCTACGGGACATCTCGTCACTCAACTAACTGAAGACGTTGTGTCTGTTGTGAACTTATGAGGTCAGATTTAGTTTTGATTAGATTGTTTTAATCGCTCTCAGTCTACGTTTTGTCACTCGACTGAAGACAGTGCATTTGTTGTGAACTTTTGAGGTGAGATTTAGTTGATAAGATTGTTTTAATCTCGCTCAGCCATGTCAGCCAATGAGTTGTCACTCGACTGTAGAAGTTGTGTCTGTTGTGAACTTTTGAGGTGACATTTAGTTGATGTGATTGTTTTAATCTCTCTCAGTCGACGTCTTGTCATTCGACTGTAGACGTTGTGTATGTTGTGAACTTTTGAGGTCAGATTTAGTTGATTTTCTTTGATATTTGCCTGGACTTTTCCTGATTTTTTTGTCGTGTTTTCCGATTTCAAAGTGTCTTTGGTACCTCAGGCAACCCTGAAGTAATATTATTGTCCGACATGGTCTATTTTGACTCTGTTGGAAGACAATATTACTATTGCTTTGCCTGGAGTACTTCTGAAACTTCTCGTCTTTCCTGATTTCAAAGTGTCTGTCGTATTCCATGCGAATAGCAAAGTGATATTTTACAAGTGTGTTAGTATTTGCCCATTGAGAGCCAGCTTGCACGGAAAAGGGAAAACTGCGCAAGCAAACAGCCGTTGTTCACTCCCGATCCTGCCACTGGTACCTCAGGCAACCCTGAAGTAATATTATTGTCTGACATGGTCTATTTTGACTCTGTTGGAAGACAATATTACTATTGCTTTGCCTGGAGTACTTCTGAAACTTCTCGTCTTTCCTGATTTGAAAGTGTCTGTGGTATTCCATGCAAATAGCGAAGTGATATTTTACAGTTGTGTTAGTATTTGCCCGTTGAGAGCCAGCTTGCATGGAAAAGGGAAAAACTGCGCAAGCAAACAGCCGTTGGATACGCAGTCTTATTTGTTCACTCCCGATCCTGCCACTATTGCTTACATTTTGTGAGGTGATGAAGGGAGAGAGTGCTGAGAACAGTTCTCAACCTTTAGGCTACTCAACTTGAAATGTGGTTGTGCCTTGGTGAGATCACTCCATGATGGCACAAGCTCTGGTATCATTGAAGGCTGACCCTTTGGGTTGTCACTCCAGGTATCTTCGGTCGATGTAGTTGTACTTGTGGTGATGAGACACGTTGGCAAGTACACCATCTGTAGCAGTTGTGGTCTTTATTGTGATGCCAGTAGCAGACAAAGTGATATCATAAGAAATCTGATGATCACCAGGCAAAATTGGCTGTTGACGCCGTGCAGTCTGTGCTGGACAGTGATTTGTGAAATCTTCTCGCTAGCAGTTGTCGTCCAATATCGTACGTCACTTAGGGCCGTATGCACCAAACGAAGATTATCTTGAACTCAGGTTGAGCCACAACTTTTCAATTGTTCAGGTTTGCCAGGGCATGATGTGACAATGGAAAAGTGGCGGCTCAACCTGAGTTCAAGATAATCTTCGTTGGTGCATACGGCCCTTAGTGTGCGATGGCTGGGGAGAAGATCGCTGGTGATCAAATTGATTTGTGGCTGAAGCTAATGGGATGTCACTTCATTGGAGAAATTGAAGGGTTGTTCTTTGGCTGCGTGAAATGAGATTGTGCCTTGGTGAGATTACTCCGTGATGGCGCACGCTTTGGCACGACTGAGGTCTGACCCACTGGGTTGTCACTCCAATGTCATTATTGTCGGGCTTAGTGTATCAGTTGTCTGTCCATAGTGTGTACTTTTATACCATGTGTAGCTGTGGTGTGGTCTTGATAACGTGATATGAGATTGTTTTAATCTCTCTCAGTCTATGTCTTGTCACTCGACTGAAGACGTTGTGTCTGTTGTGAACGTTTGAGGTGAGATTTAGTTGATGAGATTGTATTAATCTCTCTCAGTCTACGTCTTGTCACTGGACTGTAAACTTTGTGTCTGTTATGAACTTTTGAGGTGAGATTTAGTTGATGAGATTGTTTTAATCTCTCTCAGTCTACGTCTTGTCACTCGACTGTAAACGTTGTGTCTGTTGCGAACTTTTGAGGTGTTATTTAGTTGATGAGATTGTTTTAATCTCTCTGAGTCTAGGTCTTGTCACTCGACTGTAAACGTTGTGTCTGTTGTGAACTGTTGAGGTGAGATTTAGTTGATGAGATTGTTTTAATCTCTCTCAGTCGACGGCGTTCGTGCCACTTGACTGTAGACGTTGTGTCTGTTGTGAACTTTTGAGGTCAGATTTACCGTGGAACCTCTCTATTAAGGACACCTCTGGGACTGACGAAAGCTGTCCTTAATTGAGAGGTGTCCTGATTATAGAGGTTGAAATGTATAGAAATGGTCAATTTGGGACTGAACTTTGGTGTCCTTAATAGAGAGGTGTCCTCCTGGCAGAGGTGTCCGTTAAGGGAGGTTCCACTGTAGTTGATTTCTTTGATGCCCTGAAATAATATTATTGTCCGACATGGTCTATTTTGACTCTGTTGGAAGACAATATTACAGTGGAACCCCGGTAACACGACCACCCACGGGACAGACCCAAAGTGGTCGCGTTAGCGGGGTGGTCGCCTTACCGAAATCGGCTCGATGAGTGCCGATCCAGACCGAAGTAAACTGAGTGTCGTATTTTCTTTTTTATCCACGTTTCGTTTAATAAACCAGACTAGACCATCTCCAGCCTGGCCTGATACTAGTAAGCAGATAGCCCACTGACACTGGACGACTAGGATGGACGACTGGCAGGTGTGGAAATGGTGAATTCCGTGTAAATATTGCGCCCGTCTCATGCTTAGGCCTGCCTTTTATGATCGCTGACCCCAACCGTCATGCACATGGCTTATGTCATGTGTTAATTGGTCCTGTTTGGTACACACACACTGCTGACTCGCCTTTGTTTGATAATCAGACCACTAATTAGGTTGCGGGTGGTCGTGTCACCGAGGTGCTAATTGCCACTTGGGACAGCCAAAGCTGTGGTCGCGGTCTGGATAGCGGGGTGGTCGCATTAGTGAAAGTCTCCAAAGGGGAATAAAGAGAAAAACAATCGGGACAATTGAAAACTGGTCGTCTTTCCGGGGTGGTCGCATTATAGGGGTGGTCGTCGACCGGGGTTCCACTGTACTATGCTTTGCCTGGAGTACTTCTGATACTTTTCGTCTTAACCGATTTCAAAGTGCCTGTGGTATTCCACGCAAATAGTGAAGTAATATTGTCCTCCAAACACGTTTAAAACGTGTTGGAAGATAATATTATGTCCGCTGTGCACGATCAAATTTTTCGTCCAGTTTTCTGAATATGCTCAATAAAGGCCTGTGAGGGTTGTCGGAAGTTGAATTTCCCAAAAATTGTATGAAAAATTTGATCGTGTACAGTGTGCATTACTTCAATATTTGTGTTGAGTTGCTCAGAGACATCTCGTCTTTCCCGATTTTACAGTTGTGTTAGTGTTTGATATTTAATGATTGTTTTTGTGTTGCAGGTCGAGGACGTGAGAAAGATTTAAGTGAAGAGGAGTATCTCTGGTAAGTATAGAGACTTCAGAGAATCTTGAAGTAATATTGTATTTCCGATATTACTGCGAGATTTGTATGGAGTCTCACCGATTTCCCGATTTCCAAGTGTCATTGATACACCAGGAGCCCCGAGAAGTATTGAACACAATATTTCTTGTTCCTGGAGTGTTTTTGGCACTTCTCTTCCCGATTTCAAAGTGTCTGCGGTACTTGAGGTAATACTGTCTTCGAACACGGCTACTTTGACGATGTTGGAGAACAATATGACTTTGATATTTGCTTTGAGTATTTCTGATGCTTCTTGTCTTTCCTGACTCTCTTGGTAATGTTGTCGTCCAGTGTGGATGACAGTATGGTGTTTACCTGGAGTTCTTCAGAGTTGGGGAAGAGGAGAAGAATCAGAAGGCAGATAACAAAGTAATATTGTCTTCCGACAGAGTCAAATTAAGGCCTATACACACGATCCAATTTTTCATCCAATTTTCTGAATATGCTTATTAAAGGTCTACATGCGGGTGTATACATTAAAGCCACAGTAGGCCCGGAATCTGAATTTCCCAAAAATTGGACGAAAAATTGGATCGTGTGTACAGGCCATTAGCCATATTGGAAGACAATATGACTTTGATATTTGCCTGGAGTACGTCTGATATTTCTTGCTTTTCCCGACTCTCTTGGTACGTCCGGCAGTGCCGAAGGAATATTGTCATCCAGCATGGAAGACAGTACGGCATTTTTGGCTGGAGTTTCTGAGAGTCAGGAAAGATGAGAACTATCAGAAGTTAGCTCTAGGCAAATATCAAAGTTATATTGTCTTCTGACATGGTTGAAGTAGCCATGATGTTGGAATACAGTATCACTTTGATATTTGCCTCGAGTACGTCTGATACTTCTCATCTTTCCTGACTCTGTTGGTACTTCTGGCAATGCCGAAGTAATATTGTCGTCCAGCATGGAAGACAGTATGGTATTCAGAGTTGGGAAAGAGGAGAAGTATCAGAAGTACTTCAAGGCAAATAGCAAAGTAACGTTTTCTTCTGACAGTGGGTCATATGAATAAAGATTTGCGAATGCTTTTACTTGAATTTTGCAATACAAATACACTAGGCAATGCTGTACAAATCTGCAGTAAAAGCATTTGCTAGTCTTTATTCATATGACCCATTGTCAAGTTGGAAGAAAATGTTACCTCAAGCATTGTAGACAGTTTGAAATTGAGAAGACCTCTTCCTCCTGGTGGAGGTGGGGGAAGACGACCAAGGAGGTCTGGGTGAGGAAGAGATGTCTAGTAGAGGTGTCTTCTTCTGAGTCAGATCTTTCTTGGTTGTCTTTCCTCATGTCCACTAGGAGGCAGAGTATCGAGCTCCTCCTGGTGGAGGTGGGGGAAGATGACCAAGGAGGTCTGGGTGAGGAAGAGATGTCTAGTAGAGGTGTCTTCTTCTGAGTCAGATCTTTCTTGGTTGTCTTTCCTCATGCCCACCAGGAGGCAGAGTATCGAGCTCCTCCTGGTGGAGGTGGGGAAGACGACCAAGGAGGTCTGGGTGAGGAAGAGATGTCCAGTAGAGGTGTCTTCTTCTGACTCAGATCCTTCTTGGTTGTCTTTCTTCATGTCCACCAGGAGGCAGAGTATTGAGGTCCTCCTGGTGGAGGTGAGGGAAAACAACGCAAGATGATCTTGGTGAAGAGATGAGACTTTAGCAGAGGTCTTCTCTCTTGATTAAGGTTCTCTTGGTTGGTTTCCCTCATCTCCACCAGGAGGACCCCGATACTCTGCCTCCTGGTGGACATGAGGAAAGACGACCAAGAAGGATCCGAGTCAGAAGATACCTCTACTTGACATCTCTTCCTCACCCCATACCTCCTTGGTCGTCTTCGTTCACCTCCACTAGGAGCTCGATACTCTGCCTCCTGGTGGACATGAGGAAAGACGACCAAGAAAGATCTGACTCAGAAGATGACACCTCTACTAGACATCTCTTCCTCACCCAGGCCTCCTTGGTCATCTTCCCCCACCTCCACCAGGAGGAGCTCGATACTCTGCCTCCTAGTGGACATGAGGAAAGACAACCAAGAAAGATCTGACTCAGAAGAAGACACCTCTACTAGACATCTCTTCCTCACCCAGACCTCCTTGGTCGTCTTCCCCCACCTCCACCAGGAGGAAGAGGTCTTCTCAATTTCAAACTGTCTACAATGCTTGNCGACGTGGGGGGTGGTTTGCTGTCGTGGCGCCCTCTATAGTAATCAGCTCTGTAGAGCTGATTATCCGGACGTCTATAAATAGACTATCTCCAACAGAGGCCAAAAAAAATTTCGACGTGGATTCGGTCCGTAGGGTTTTTACGTAAAAGATGAAAACAGGTCTAGTACTTGATTTCCAGTTTATTCGAATAGGGTGTAGCGTTTGAAGTTATCTTACATGAAAAGCGAAAGCAGTGGGTGCTTCGAAACTTTTGCGAGCTGCAAAAATTATAATTTTTTTTCTTTTCTTTTTCTTCTTGGGGAGGGGTGTCAGAAACAGTCTTACGTTGGAGTTGAACTTGATACCTTATTCACAACGCCTCCATAGCAAAGTTACTATGGAGGCATTGGGTAATATGAATGCAATAGGCAATCTGAAGTAAAAGCATTTGCTTGTCTTTATTCATATGACCCATTGAATAAAGCGTTAATTCAACTCCTGATGGTTTGCAGCTCGCATCCGTTTGCTCCGCATCCACGGGTTCTTGTATCTTTTATTTCAGGTTACAGGTAATTTCGGGATACAGGTAATTTCGGGATAATTAATCAAACTTCATTTTATTTTGCAGAGTTCATCTCATCACAACGTCTGCATCCTGGTGATTGCAACAGTTGGACATTGCAAATTTCGCAGAGGGACGGTTCATCTTGGCAGCATTAGACTGTAAAGATAAAAACAATGTTGTTAAGTACATGTACACTGAGAAAACAAACATGAAGGAAGAAAGTAAATAAATAAAGATATACAAAGTCAGAAATGCGAGATGTCAAATCATTCAACTTCCATCCACACCACAACTACAAGAGGACCAGCTCCCAGGGTAGAGTGATAGCTCCCTGGCTAAAGACCTTCCCTGCACGCACGAAGTAGAGTAGCACTACCGTATATGTAAATAGAGGACAACGTCATCAGGGGCGGTGGGACAACCAACGGATCAAAGACGCCCATCCATCGGAGAGTTTTCTCATGGAAGTTGGCACACAATGGCAATGCAACATTGTTCATTTCCGCACGGCTTACACCAACATCAATGACGCAAACAGCTCCGTGTAGATTGAGTCGCCTACAGAGAGCCAACTCACACGAGAAAACTTCAAGTGGATAGGTGCCTAAAGACCCTCTGTACATGCACCAAAGTGCAATATCAGTACAAGTATTTGGACCTACAGCTACAGGGGTGGAATAGTAACCCATCGCTAAGGCCTTCTGTATACACCCAAGTACATCACTACAACTACATAGAGAACGACATCGTGGGAGCAGTGACAACACACAGACTAAACCAAGCAGCACACCAGGTCATATTCCAAGTGAACTAATTGTCACCAATCTTCTCACCAGCGATCGCAGACTAGGTGTGTCATGATCACGACTGTTCAAGCCTAGAGTATGAATCACTACCAGTACACCGACGCTAACCTTGGAGGAATTCTCCAAGCGCTAACAATCTGCATGACCTGGGTGGAGTAATAACCAACAGGCTGAGGCCCTCTGTAGACACATCAAGTAATCTACGACGATTACTACAAGTACAAGTAAGGAGAACATCTGGGCGAGAGTGACAACCAAAAGGCGTCTATCCACGGGAGAGTTTTATTATGAATTCGGCTCACAATGGGCAATTCACCATCCTTACGGTTTATGCCGTGACTAATGATGTAAACAACTGCTCAGAGTAAGTCAGCTGCCCATAGAATGCAAACTCACAAGTGGGTAGATGTCAAAAGGCCCTGTCACACTTCTGTGTAAGTGGATTTTTTTCTTAGAGACCCTCTGTAGGCCTACATGCACCGAAGTGCAATATCACTACATGTACAAGTATTTCAACCTACATGGATGGAGTAGTGACCCACAGGCTAAGGCCCTCTGTATACACCTAAGGGCCAGGCCACGCGGTAACGGAGGGACACTTTTGCTGTATTTTGCTCTGGTACTCCTATTCTGTCCAAGGCTGAGTAAAATAACTACTGGTATTTTATAAAGGCTACCTCAGGCTACAAACTGAGGGAAAAAAGTTTGGTGGCAAACAACTTCTTGGGGGTGAAATTTACAAAAAATAGGCTGGTAACGGAGGGACGCAAAATTAACGTCTATTTTTAACACATTTTTTCAGAGAGGCATAACATACGGTTCCCTAGGTGAAAAGGGTTAGCTTTCTCTTTCATGTTGTACTACTACCACTTAAATATGAACATGCAAAATTATAAACAACTGGTGCTGCTCAATTTTTGTGGGGGGAGGTTTGAACCGGGATGGCCATGGTAACGGAGGGACATTTACAAATGGTAACGGAGGGACACATCATATTTTATACAATTCAGGCAGCCATTATGCATGTTATGCATCACATACCAGTTATTTGCATGTTTAAAGATATTTCAGCAACAGTGGAAATCATTTCCACTGACTTGTAAGGGTTTTGGGAGCTTTATAATTGAGCCTGAAAATGGTCCCTCCGTTACTGGTAACGGAGGGACAAATGAGGGACACAAATATGAACTGGTTAAATCTAGCAAAATAAACATGCAGAACAATGTTTTATTATCTCTGATGGCCTAAAAAGTTGTTTTTGGCTTGAGACAGCCCTATAACTTTGATATCTTGGAAGATTTAGTCAGTTTTGGATTTGTGCCCACTGTCACTGGTAACGGAGGGACAGTTTTCACCCCCTTCAAAATCATAATTTTGGAAAAAAAATTCAATATTTGATTATACCACATGGAGAAGCATCCCAATATGCTTTCTTTTGGAAAGTTTCCCCTCTCCAAGTGGAAATTTAATGTTTGAAAAATTGAAAAATACCGCTTTTTTGGTAACGGAGGGACAGGCCGAAATGAGAAAAAAGACATTTTTGAAAACCCTGTCAAAAAAATTCTGTGGGCTTTTATCCCAAACAACTGACTCCAATGGGATGCCTAATCATACCATCATCAGAAAAAAAGTCATCTATCCATTCTTCATTGGAAATAGTTACTCAGTAGGCCCTTCCATATGGTACAGAATCAGGTGGGAAAAGCATCTCTTCATTCCCGTCATCCACAATGAATTCAAATGTCCATAACTTTTGTTCTAGTTGAGATAATTCAATAATTCTTTCTGTTCTGTACAATTTGGAATCTTGGCTTAAAGATCAGGTACATTGGAAGTCATTTCATGATGTTTCAAATTTTGCTCCTGATGTCAACCTCTGCGTGGCCTGGCCCCTAAGTATCACTACAAGTACATAGAGAACGGCATTGTGGGTGCAGTGACAACACACAGAGTAAATGCGGCTCTCCACGTGACAGTTTTCTTGTGCAAGTTGGCTCACAATGGGCAACTCACCATTATTTGTTCGTCACGGCCTACGCTGGGACCAATGACATAAACAGCTGCTTGCAGTTGGATTGCCCATAGAGAGCCAACTTGCGCAAGAAAACCCCAAGAAAACTTGCACGTGGAAAGTCGCCTTAATACTCCGTGTGTCATGATCATGACAGTCTAAAGCCCACACCTGCAGAGTATGAATCAACCTTAAGTGCAATATCACTACAAGCACATTGAGGCCAATACCATGACGAGTACATACATACATGTAGAGGAAAACACCTGGGTAGGAGTGACAAACAACAGGTGAAATCCTCAAGCCCACTACCACTACAAGTGAAGAGAACCCACACACAAAAGCCACCAGCACACAAGGCCATTCACTATAACTATCTGCAATGACCTGGGTGGAGTAACAATTCACAGGCCATCATCAGAACTGCACCGAAGACATCTTCAGTCATGTTCGTGGAGGAGGGACACTATCGGCCAATACATCTCTGTACAACTAAGGGGGTGAGACAACCAATTCGTAGGCTGAGACCCTCCACATGCCTAAGCCTATCATGCCTATAGGATACCAACTCTAGACCACTGGACGTGACTGCCTAACATCTCTCACACAAAAACCATCCACTCTGACATCTCAACATTTGGACATAGTAAATCTTACATGTAATTCACAGCATCTAAAAGACTTCAATCCAAAAATCTCTCCAAGATAAAGTTTTAATATATCACTCTTCAAGGTTGCATGTAGCAAGTTACAATGTAGCAGTACATATCTTGTATTTACTAGAAATATCACATGAGGGTTCGATGCACCAATTTTATGTCCATTTTGAGATAACCCATCTGTTTACCGGTATTCAGAGAGAGGTCAGTTTCAGTTGGTGGGCTGAGAAACAAGTAATAAAAAATGCTCAGGTCAAGACATTGCAATGAGGTCATTGCCACTTCTCCATGGAAAGATGTCGCTGCGACCGTATCAGGCCTTTTCATTGTCTTCAGGACGTCATCTCTGTGACAATACGAGGTGTGAGCATGAAGCCTCAATGTCACGGTTGTGTGATCGTTGACATTCCGTACAACGTCACCGTGGAAAAGTTGATATGGTTCCAGCGCCATCAAATGGTTGAAAAAGAATGGCCACAACCCCATTACCTTAAGTGCCCTCAGAAGATGTAAAAGCTGTCCACGTACGAATTTTCTCGTGCAAGTTGGCTCTCAATGGGTAACTCAACCAAAGAAAACTAAATGGAGAACCATTTGTGCCATTATAGTGTCAGCATAATCCGTAAGAAACCAACAATGCTGAATTGCCCATTGAGAGCCAACTCGCACAAGAAAACTCATATGAAGGAGCGCCTTAACAAAGTCTCAAAATGTATATTGCAAATTTTGGACACCCAGATTGTGCTCCAAACCCTCAACATGACAAATGCACTGCCATATTATGAATATTTAGGCACTGCGCTTTAACACGTTTAAAACCATTAACTGCTTTGTTCCCATTCATTTGGCATGTGGAAACTCCTCATGTTCCGAAGTCTTGCCCGAGTCTTTCCCATACAGATCAGGACAATCAAACGTCATGACGTTGACGAATTGACGTTTAGAATTGCCTATCCTTGCAAGCGCATGTGCCTTAATACACATAAATACAGAGCTCTAGAGGTTCAGAATCTCAACCTACCATTCCATTATACTGATATCTTGTACCATGGCTACTGCTCCGACTGAATCGTCCTCGATACGTGGTAGCGATCACAATGATTGATGTTCCCGATGAATTGAATGTCACGAGAAACTGACGTTGTCCCATGTTTCTCCACGTTTGAGGATAATCAGTGTTCTCATGTCACATTCTGGAAGAGACCAAAGTTCACACACCACTTGATAGTAACTTCAGTTCCACAGGCAACAGCTTCTGCCATGTCTGAGGTTGAGTTTGCTCCAGCATAACAATTGTTCAATTTTCCACATGCTCGTGTATTTCCTGACACCAACTGACGAATCGTTGGTTGCTGTTGTCTGAGTGGGTCAATCATCAATGTTCGAGTTCATAATAAATGGCACGAGTTGATTTCGGCGTTGTTGTTAACTGATGTGGAGAGTTGTTCTCGAGATGGGATTGAGTCGAGATTCAGGAGTGTGAATGTCGTCAAGGATTGGAACCTGGAAAGATAAAGGGTAAGAAACACATCAGGATATTGCAAAATCAAGTACAGTTGGCAACCCAAGTTGAATCAAATGACAGACATGTACATTGTTAACAAATATGTGACTCATCACATCAAATCAGGTATGAATTCGCACAAGGTAAGACCCATGATGAACTAAAATACATGTAACCCCAGGATATATTAAAGAAAGATTGGTCTCAACCTGCCAAGTCCGGAGCGACTTAATACATGTACAGTCCACTCTCATTATACCGCCAGTGGTGGTATTGTTGGCCAGGGTTTCCGCCAGAGGGTAAAATGGGTAAAATTCCGTACCCTAAATTTTTTCCAGGGTACGGATCCGTACCCTCAGAAATTTGATAAATTCACATATTTATCAGCAGTATTCATTGTTTTTCACCATTTACAGGTAACATCATATTTTTTCACCATTTAACATCATATTTCACGATGAAAAGTGATTTTATGCTTCAAAATACGCCTAAAATGGCACCAAACACGTTTAAAACCAAAATAAACAAAGAAAAATAAAAATAAAAATTTTTCAAAAAACAATTTTTTTTTCAAAAAAAAATATTTTTTTTGGTCCGTACCCTCATTTTTTTTTCTGGCGGAAACCCTGTTGGCATTGTTGAAATGCCTTCGCCCAAGGAAATCAATTGTCCGTGGCGGTATATCGAGGGGCGGTATAACGAGAGTGGACTACACCTGATTTGATGTGATGGGTCACATATATTTTGTACGAATACAATTTAATCTACCCCATCCGTGCAGTAATGGAACATTTATCTGACATGTAAACAGTAGTGAGATTAACTTGTCATAGTACTTCCTTTGTCAGTTCACAGTCGTGGCGTTTTTACAAAGCCCTGAAATGCGAACGCCAATCCAATTGCCATGAACAGAGCACCGAAGGATATATAAGACGTCTGTGTTGGGTTGCGGGGGCTTTGCAAAACCTCGCCACTGACTTCTTCCTCAGGTTGGACAGGCCATGACAGCAATCTAAAGGTCGACATGCATTTTGAAGCAACTCCCAGCAACTAGCTTTCCGGCGATGCAGGCAACTCGGAGTGACTGATCAGTTGCTGATTTTGTCAACCTGAGAGCGCTTGCGTCTCCGAGCAACTGCCGGATCCGCTAGTTGAGCGTGCTGTTTGAGCAACTGCCAGTTTCTCTGAGTCCCTCTCAATCGCTGAAATGTTGACCTGCGCGTGGTGCTATTTTGATCTGCGACAGATACGTCGAGTTGCTCCAAGATGCAATGGCGACTTGCAGGCACCTTTAATCCAACCCAGTACTTGTAGGCCTACGGCAACCACTATCAGAAAAAATCAACTTACTGTATTAAAGACCTTTCATGATGCCGAATGGTGGATTCGTTGTTGACGTTCCGTGCAATCCATGACGCACATCACCGAAATCACTCATCGATGTTCAAGTTCATAATAAATGGCACGAGTTGATTTCGGCGTTGTTGTTGATAACTTATGTGGAGAGTTGTTCTCGAGATGGGATTGAGTCTAGATTCAGGAGTGTGATGGCATCAAGGATTGGAACCTGGGAAGATAAAAGGTAAGAAACACATCAGGATATTGCAAATTTTAATTTCAATTTTACTGATTTGTTGGCCAAAAGAGGAGTCGTGCACCTGTCCTGGTGTGCCCCACTCTGGATCTGCATTTGTGGAATATCGCTTGCTGCAAGAGGTTCTTTCAGCATATGACGTTAGACCTACAGAGTAATGGTGTATATTAAACTTTGAAATTAATTTCTCTCTCGTTTCCACTTTGTATCTACATATGTACGATATAGAAATTCAGAAATTCAAGATGCACCATAACTCGGTTTTTCATGATATGCTAAAAGACGCCCTGGCAGCAGGTATCAACCATCTCCAGAAATACATCCGTGACATTAGGTCCAGAAAATAAAGTTGAATATCTTATTTCGTACTTCGCCGTCCAATATGGTGGCTACGGTGGCCATCTTGAAATCGGTTTCCGTCGATTAACTTGAGGATGCTTTGCACAATCAACCCGAGTTTTGTGAGGGTTGGTCTCTATCAGGGTAAAGTTCCTTTCTAGGACCACCTCCACTGCCCAACCAAACCCCCGAAAAGCCAAACGCAAACGCCAATCCGATTGCCACGAACAGAACAGAGCATCGGACATCTGTGTTGCAGGGCTATGCAAAACCTCACCACTGACTTGTTTCTCAGGTCAGACAGGCCATGACTGCAATCTATTAGGTGCCTGCAGGTCGACATTGCATCTTGAAGCAACTCGTGGCAACTAGCTTTCTGGCAATGGAAGGAACTCGGAGTGACTGATCAGTTGCTGATTTCGTCTCCGAGCAACTGCCGGATGCATCATGAGCGTGCTGTCCAAGGAACTGCTAGTTTCTCTCAATCGCTGAAATGTCGACTTGCACGTGGTGGTATTTTGATCTGTGACGGATTCATGGAGTTGCTTCAAGGTGCAATGTTAACCTGTAGGCACTTTTTATCTAACCCCAGTACATGTAGGCCTACGGCAACGGGTGTCACAAAAAAGATATCAACTTACAGTATTAAAGACCTTCCATGACGTCAAACGGTGGATTCGTTGTTGACGTTCCATGAAATCCCTGACACTGATCACCGACTTCACCAGAGATCCGATAGGACCCTTACTTGTTGAGTTCACAACCAACGTATTAACGATAACACAGTGAATTTTCCATCACCGGTAACTGCTTGGAATCATCTACGAAGGGCGGAGGGTAGCAGCTCATTCAGCGGAGAACAGTAAATGTCAATGAGGACATGAAAGCTGTAATAGAAATGAAAGACATCGTAAAATCACAGTTAAACATGGTTAAACAGATGTGAAAAGAACAAATGTCCTCCAGGAAACTGTCCCGAGACAAAAGATTCTTTCGTTACATTTCAATCTCAGGTGATTGGTTTCTAGTATAAGTATAAAGGTGTCCTCAGGTTGACATTGCGTCTTGAAGTAACTCATGGCAGCTAGCTTTCCAGCAATGGAAGCAACTCTGATCCGAGTGACTGATAAGTTGCCGATTTTGTCGACTTGGGCCCTCTTGTGTCTCCCAGCAACTGCCGCATCCACTAGTTGAGCACGCTGTTCAAGGAACTGCCAGTTGCTCCGAGTTCCTCACAATCACTGAAATGTCGACCAGCACATGGTATTTTGATTTGCGCCGGATCCGTCGAGTTGCTTCAAGACGCAATGTTGACCTGTAGGCACCTTTAATCCAACCCAGTACATGTAGGGGTACGGCAACAAGTGTTAGAAAAAAGAAATCAACTTACTGTATTAAAGACCCTTCATGGTGTCAAATGGTGGATTTGTTGTTGACGTTCCGTGGAATCCGTGACAAACATCACCAGA
>NMRB01004726.1:20076-31931 GCA_002633025.1 Notospermus geniculatus
ATAAAGTTTGCGTTATATGGTGTAACTAGTGCATTAGTTGGTGTTGCACTATATTTACGTTAAATAAATGGCTGAAGGAGGAACTGATCCAGATGTTACCGAATTGACAGAACGACTTAGTAAATTGAAGGCTTCAGATACCCCAGAACAAGCACAAGAAACTAGTTTTACTGATGATAATACACAATACAACACTGGTGCTAATTTAACTGGTACAACTACATTTGATGCCGCTGCCCGAGAAAAAGATCTTCTTTTAGAGAAAAAAGAAATGGAAAATAAATATATTGCTGATAAACTTGAAAAGGCTATCAAACCTTCAGGTCGACAATATACAGAAACAGGCTTAGATTTATTATCAAATCAAGTAACTGAGAAAGATCATAATCTTTATATAAATTGGGAAGGGAAAATATATAAAATAACTGATGATGAAACCGGGCAATTACTTACATACAGTGAAATAAAATATAAATATAAAGATAAACGTGGGAAAGCTCTTTCTTCACACATAAGAATTACTATTAATAAAAAAATCTCCATGACATTGCCACGTTCATTTATTACGGAGCTTTGCAATGAAAAGAAGGCAGATACGAAATGAAATACATTTGGCGATCAGTTTTATTTCACTTTGAAGACAGTTCTGGGATGGATGGTACTCTAGGGGATCTGTCGCCTTTTGTTTACAAACTTTCCTGAAACAAACTAAATTCTTAAAGGTCCACTTAGACCAAATTTGAAAATATGATTTGAATTTGAATTTGAATTTGAGTTCCATGCATTCAGTGAGGTCCATTGAAACAAATTGGTAAGTTCATTATGTAAGAGAAAATACATAGACTTTTTGCGGTCCCTGGTTTTTCCCGGAAAATACGGGGCATAAAGTCACCTTCGGCGAAACTGATTCAGTCTGAAGAGCGAAGTCAGAGGGGGTCTTGGGGTCCTCCACTAGAAAAAAAATTGAAAATCTACATCCTCTGCGATGCATTTTCCCCGCATCTGATACTAGAATAAGAGGAAAAATGACCTTTTAGAGGAAAAAAATGTTTTGTCCCTTTTTGCTCGGGGGGGGGGGGCATTTGCCTCCGCCTCCCCCTCCCGCTTAGCTACGCCCCTGGAGAGGGAGAGAGAGAGAATCACTTGAATCACTTTGTCTCACTTGACACAGAGACCTTTCCATCTTATCCCATTTCCCTCTATTGCATCCACTGATGACCCCAGAAACTCACCGATTACAACATTTCTATTTCCCGTTATATCCAATTTTACATTCCGTTCGCTTAATAACACACGAGCGGTAATCATTTCTGCTCGGATGACACTCGGAACAAGCTGGCCAGATGTCAACGCGCTAAATTCCATTTCAAGTTTAAATTAACCTTGCGATAATTTCCACATCGCGTCGATTCACGCGCGGATCAACGAGATCATGTGATGACCGAAGATGACAAATATCATAGAGAATGGTAATTAAGTAGCTTTGAAGACGGCGACAAATTGAATCTACGGTGTCGGCGTGTAATTCCCCCTTACTTCGTTTTGACCCGGCATTTGTCGAGATTTGAGCTAATAATTATTTCGTATAACGTTACAGTTTCGAGTGGTCTCTCGACGATCCTAGAGTATTCAAACTTCACTTAAGTGCACCCCATGCGCAAACGTTAAACAACTCGACGTCGTTCGCCACTTCTCTTGTCAACACAGTTTGTGAAAACACACAAAGTAGATATTGGGTGACGGCTGAGATTTCATATACCGCTCATTGTCGCCTCGAAAGCGAGCGCCATTTTCTGTAAACACTTGCTGCTGGAATACGACACAGGGCCTTAATTACTTTAATTAACCCCCAGTTGCAGGCGGAGAAATTACGAGCACACTAATCTGTAAATGTATTTTCAACAATCTACAAATACCAACATATAGAGCACAAAAAACGGCACACAAAATGATAGTACATTAAATGTATAAGTAAATTCGTCTCCGAATTTCGCGTATTTTCGACCCCAACCAGGGTCTTCCTGAGGCACTTTCTAGTAGAGATCCCAGATGGAAGTGAATGAGCTGCTGGATCCTAATTAACAAAATTAGGATCCTGGATCCTAATTGACTATGCATGTGTGTAAAATTCTAGCAAAAAAAACGTATTTCCTAAGTAGGATGACCCAGACAGCAGCTGACCCCCATATAGTAGCTGACCAGTGGATGTTTTTACTTGCATAATATCTTAATTGCTGATAATTTTGACCTGTTTTTTGCTTTTCCCCGGGGAAAGCATAGGGAAGATCTGTAAATGCAACAATCTACAATATGTAAAATTCGGACAAAAAACGTACTTATTTTCTACGTAGGATGACCCAGACAGTAGCTGACTCCCCACATAGTACATGAAGCTGACCAGTGGATGTTTTTATTTAAATAATATCTTAATTGCCTATCATTTTGACCTGTTTTCTGTTTTTGCTCTACCCCGGAGAAAGCAGGGAAGAGCAAAGAGCAGGTCAAAATGATAAGCAATTAAGATATTAGAGCCTAAATCAAGTATTAGGGAGACTCCACTCATTGTGTAAAATTTTGAAATTTTGAAATATCGTTTGTACACTCAAATTCATTGATACATGTATACCTGCAACATGTCATATTTTTTTAACATCAGCAAACTCATCATTTTAAGTACATGTATTTTAATTACATCCCAAGGGGTCCGTTGCACAGCAGATGTGATGTCATATGTGCTCCATGCATTTTATGAAGGTACAACCAATAGGCCTAGGCAGTCACAGTATTAGCTCATTCACTACAAAGGTCGTCAGCCTATTGACACTAGTGACATCACAACTCATGGCAATAGCCTCCATGGATTGATAAAAATTCAAAAGTTTACAATGAGTGGAGTCTCCCTAAAAACATCCACTGATCAGCTCCTGTACCATGNAATTACTGTCTGGTTTACCATATTTGAATCAGGTGTTGTTTGGATTTTTTATATACTCTAAACTCCCACTTCCCTGTCTCATTCCTGAACTCGGAAAAAATGACCAAATCGTAAGTTGAAGATATCGCACGCTGTCATTCTTTGCCAGGCTCGGGAGTGGGACAAGTAAGTGGACAGGACATTACTGTTTCTGACCATACCCCCACCCCATTATCTTCAACTTAGGACTTAATCATTTTTTCCGAGTTCAGGAATGGGACAGGTAAGTGGGGGAATTTAGAGTACTTCAATCAGGTGTTGTTTGGATTTTTTATATAAGTCATCGTAGAACTTCTTACATTGTAGGTTGCAGATCAACTGTCAGATTGCCACTGAAATTGACACAGACTATAATCGGTTAATTAAGTTTCGCAAATGATGACAAAGCTTTGATCGCATTCGATAAACCAAAATTATATGATGAAGTCGTAACCTAAAACTATGGGTGGCACCGAGAAAAAAACCCGATAAGATGACGTGAATGTATCAGGATCCCTGCCACCCTCAAACACAACCATCACAGGAACTGTATCACATTCACCTCTAGTATCATTCCTCATTAAAAACCAAATCATTCGCAAAACAATGCTGTAATAGTGATATCCTTGATTCAAAATGCTCCTATCCTATTATATCAGGCATTTTTACGGCTGGATCATGTATCAACCACGAAGAAATCGATGTTATGATTCGAAGGGTCATTTTATAATGAGCTGTATGAACTTATTGGGTTACAATGTAAGGGGCGTCGTCACAGCCCAAGGCGACAGAATTCCTCGACTAATTATCAAATATTTGTCGGTGATATTACCTACTAATTCTACATTGCCCTGGGCATCAACTTTGATACACGAGATGATGAATTTTTATCCGGAATGATTTTAACATCCTTAACCAATTAATTAACGCTGACCAAAAATAGAGGAAGAGCCGTCAGCAAAATAAAAATAATCCATGTATGGCTACGTGTATTCCAACAGCATTTACTAAGACCACATAAAAAATCGTTAGTTTAGTATCACCTCCCGCCTCGAAATTTCCTGCCTCCTCAAATATTTTTCTTATATTTTTTCTATTTTTCCTACTACATGTAGTTCTACCATCTTACAACAAACTCCGACGATCCTCAATTGATATAAAAACCTTTTTGTTTCCTAAGGGTTTGTCCATTGTATGATTTAAGCTGCAGTGCTTCAAAGCTCTCTTTCGATGATCACATTTCAATATGAAAAATAAAATACATATGTAAAACATAAAAATAAAAACCCTCCTCCCTCCTCACTTTTTACAAGTATGACTGATGCTAAACTAAAGATTTTTTTATATAGCCTAACCCAGATTTTACACAAAAAACTAATTGTAAAAAATCCACAGCAGTAAAGTGACTTACTGAGATATTCACTAACATTCAATAAATTAAAATCATGTATAAAGTCATTTCTTTATCGATAATTCTAAATGCCTCGGGTGTGAGTGTCAGTGGTTTCATCGGAAAATGCTTTGGCCTAGCCTCATTTTGAATTAAAAAGTCTTGATAACACAACCAAGGACTCACCAGGTGGGTGTGAATTTGGGAATTGAATAAATTCGATAAAAATCGCTTTGGTCGTCCATTTATTCCAAAGGAGAGGCATTTCAGAATTAGAATTTAAAGAAGCACGGTATGAGATCTCTACATGTAATGGGTATTTTGACTGCTGACGTAGAGGGAGCCACCTAGCGGCAGCAATACGAAGTACAACAAAATCCAAATGTACCGGTATAAAAAATCATGTGTTTATTTACAAATTTTCGGGCCCCTGGCCCTTGATCCTGAAAACATCAGGGGTTCTTAGCGCTCGCTCCCTTCGTCATCGCAAACTACAAAAAAACATAACAAAATGTACGTATTACATCGGGTCCATTCGCCGACAACGTACATATAGTTAGTCCCTGCGGTTGGAGCTTCGTGCGTGACCACACTGTTAAATCCTACATGTAGTGCCCCTATCCATTACCAGGGCCGCAGCTAGCTTTTATTTCTTGGAGGGGGGGGGGGGCATTTGATTCTCGGGACTTTACCTTTTGACGTTTTTCGTCCCAAATCATGAAAATGTTTTCCGATGACACGGGGGGGGGGGACAAATCAAGGCCTACTGTCACTTCGCCCTTCGACTACGAGTGAGCAAGGGTGGGACTGATTGGAACGCTTGTCAGGGCAAGATGCCATAAAATGTATGCAATTTACGGCCATGATTCTACTTGCACTAGAAATTTATACGCCTCTGCGTTTTTGCTCACCAGCGATTATGCCAAAAAAATAGTACACGTATCTGTTTCTTGTCCGAGCGCGCGTCATTCCCGGGCCCTTCGCATCGAAATTTTTTTTCACCAATTTCATATTTTCCAACTTTTCTTCCGCAGCGCCTTCTATATAATGCATAGAAACGCTTCGTCACTTGAAATCATCTTTATTTTTCCTGAAACTTGTGCTTTAAACATATAGAGAAATAGTTTGCTGGTAATATTTCCAATCCATGAAGACAACTGAAAAAAAATTATTTGAAAATAAAAAATTCGCATGCTCGGATCAATTTCCGCTGAGATGCTGGACAAGAAACAGATAATATTATTTTGGCCTTTCTGGCACAAGAAATTCATAAGCCTTTTGCCTTTTTGCTCATACCTAACCGATGAAGCCATACAGAGCAAAATCGAGGAACATTTTTCACACAGTAACGTCAAGTCATTGTCGGAAAAACTGAATCACTTCCTCGATTCTATGGTTTCGACGCGAACGTTTTTGACAAGCACGAGTTTGTAAGATGTGGCGTAATCAGCACGATGTCACTTTTGTAATGAGATATGCCATGCAGGGGTATGAGCTGATTTATCGGGCTAAGTATCGCCTGAGGTCAATTTTTTTCATGAGAGAGGGCAAGTGTTGTTGATGACAGTTCCAAGACCTTGTGCAGCATAACGTCAGGCCCAATGGTCAGTGGCGAGCGCCACTACACAGGCGGTTTATGCATTGCGCGTTCAGTGCTTCAGGCCACACCCATTTACCAGTGTTGCTTGTTCCATTGTGAATGAGCCATGTCGATTTAGAGGAATCGGAGGAATCAGAGGGATCGGGCTGGAAAATCCAGAAAATCACCATAAGATAAAATATAAAATTATCAGAATAGTTAATTCATAACATTTCCTTGGCTATTGAGTTGTTATAATAAACTCATCATCATCGAGGTTGGTGATAAGACAGTTAAAATGACTTGAGGGCCGAAAGCCAGCACTTTAGGAGAAAAGGGCCGAATTGCAAGTTCCACTGAAGCTGTTATGACGTTNGCCGAAAGCCAGCACTTTAGGAGAAAAGGGCCGAATTGCAAGTTCCACTGAAGCTGTTATGACGTTTACACAACCACGTGGCTGTGTTTATAGGCCTATATTTAGTACATGATAGTCATGTGATTATGTGTGACTGATGGGCTACAGACTGAATTTTCCTCTGATTCCTCTAAATCGACATGGCCTTGTGAATGGCATGAATGAAGAGTGTGTTGCTGCGTATTCGTGCACCTACAGGAACCATTCGGACTGCCTCTTAGTTCCCCCAGGAACGTCCATATAAAGCTAGGAATCCACTGCTGATTTTTGGTGGAAATCACGTCTAGCGAGTCCACTACGGCGATCAAGTGCCCAGTTGCAACGCAACCCAGTTGCAAAAGCGAGTCGCAAAGCAAAATCAGGTTATCTTGAACTCAGGTTGAGCCACAGCTTTTCAATTGTTCAGGTTTGCCAGAGCATGATGTGACACATTTGAAAATTTGTGGCTCAACCTGTTCAAGATAATCTTCGTTTGGTTCATACGGCCCTAAATGAGCTGCTTTTGAGTTCCCAAGCAAGGTGTCCACAATGCTCAGGAGCAGTTAGAAGGCAATCTCAACTATAGTCCAACACAGGAAAAAAATTGATCTCAGCTCGAGTTAAAATGAGTCTCTAGCCTGCTATTTTGTCCCTAAAATGAGTTTCTTTGCTACTCGAACACAGAAATGAGTACCAGTTTTCTAAGGCTTTACCAGTTTTCTTGCATCGACTGGAGATAACTGCAACTGGAGTCTCATTCTGAAGTGGAGACAAACTCTACTCATTTTGAGTTTTCTCAGTTCTCCAGTCGATGGGACAGGGCATCAGCTGGAGAAAATTGGAAAGAAACCGAGGGGAACCAAAATCTGCTCATGAGGAGCTCGGTGGTGTGGTGGTTCTGGTGTCCGACTTGCGATCAGAGGGTCCTGGGTTCGAAACCCACTGGGTGTGAAACGTTTTTGTTTAATATATATGGCGACATCACTTGTTTGTTTGATTCGAGTCAACAGACAATCCGGTGGAGACAGCTAAGAATCATTTTAACCAGTTGGAGACAATGTCATCTCAAGTGGAGACCCAGTTATGTCTATTCGAGTTGCAAAAGAAACTCATTTTAGGGACAAGAGTTGGAGATTCATTTTATCTCGAGATCGTTTTTTCTTTCTGTGAACACGATCATTTTTGGCGTCGAACAAGTTGCTTTTTGAATTCCCCACAAAGGTGTCAGTAATGGAGCAGTTCCAAGGTAATCTCAACTGGTGAAGGATCAATGGGGATCCTAGCTACGATAGAGGGCAGCACACCGAAACCCGGTCCTATACAATGGACGCCTTTTGTGTGGGAAATTGATCAGGACCGGGATGTCAGTTTCATTTCAATAGTTTTAACCACTAGTGACACCTATTGAGGCAGTGGGCTAGGGTCCCCACTAGCGCTAAAATGAGCTGCTTCTCGAGGTCCCAAGAAAGGTGTCCAGAATGGAACGGTCCCAAGGTACTCAACGGACCTAAAGGAATCAACCAGGAACCTAACTCACTGCCTCAATAGGTGTCACTAGTGGTTAAATCTATTGAATAGGAGCAGTCAGCTGCGCTTATCGCCAAAAGACGGCAGCAAAGTTCTAGTGGACCAATACAATAGAAAATTCTCCTGATTGGTGCTCAGTCAACCATGAATGGGTCCGCTACGCATTGAATAGGAGCTGTCAGCGAGTTGACCACTAGGTGTCACTAGGGCCCAATTCAATGCATCTAGCGGACCCAGTCATTATCGATCGAGCAGCGATCATAATAGATTTCCTGTACATTTGGTCCGCTAAGAGTGTGCTGCCATCTGTTAGCAATATGCGCGGCTGACTGCTCCTATTGGGTCGTAGTGACTCCTATTGGTCAACTAACTGACAGCTCCTATTGAAAGGGGTATTCAGGTCCTGATCAATTTCGCACACAAAAGACAACCATTGTATAGGACCTGATTACTGTGTGCTGCCCTCTATCACAGTCATGATCCCCATTCGGCGCAGAAAGAGCGGATCCTTGAATTTCTCAAAAAGATTTCCGGAGAGCCGAAAGAAAAGGTCAACGTTCCCCACATAAGGTAGACACATCGATTGGTAATATTTCACGTCGCGACAGCGAGAACATTTCTCATCTAATTATTCGCAAAAGTCGCCGAAAACACGTTCAACATTCATCACCTGATTAAATTATTTGTTTTGGGTTTATCAAACTCGGCGGATGATTAATGATGATGATGTTATTTGGGTAGATATAAGTCGTGGAATTCCTTATTACCGCCACTAGCACCATTCTAATCAATGACGATGTTGGCCTGTAATGACTTTTTAAGTATTTTCCTAATAAAGCCTCGTTACGGCAAACTTTTTATTTGGCTCAAGAAATGAGATGTCTTTATTTCACAAAGTAGACCTCGAAGATACCGCATCTTTTTGCCATTAGGTTTCAGAGGCAAGATTTGTGAAATGTCTTGTATAAGTACATTGCCGATGGAATTAAATTTTTCACATGATATGTTCTCAAGTTACATGTACCAGTCGTATCCATTATTTTTCATGTTTAATAGCGTACAGCACAAGTTTCCTGTATCCCACTGCTTTACAATGTCCTTATTGTCGACGTAGCGAAGGCTACTGCCATTTGTATTAAAGGCCAAGCGCACATTTGCGGCAAAACTCAATGCGGTAGGGATGTTTTTAAAATCGACTGACCCGCCTGAGTCGACAGCGTTGGGTCAGTCGACTTTAAAAGCACCCCTACCGCATTGAGTTTTGCCGCAAATGTGCGCTTGGCCTTATTAAAAAATTAAAGTCATCCGTTCCGTTCGTCTGTGACCTCTGCTGTAGCCGCCAACACACACGGCGCCAACTCTGGCGTTTTCTTACGCCAGTCCTGCGCCTGTGACAAATCCAGCCTCGATTTCTGGAATCATACGTCGAGGCCTGTGCAGGAAGCCAAATCCGCACCAACTTTCTGACAGGCATTCATCATTGGCACGACAAAAGACCTGAGTTGGCGTCGCGAGTGTGTGGCTTTCCATTCACGCGATTTTCGAGCAACAAACGCGCAAAATCTTTGTCCGTGTCCAGTGGTCCGGTCCGAGGACAATGCTTTCGAACGTTTGCCGCTCGAAAATCGCACATGTGCGGCAAATCTCGATGCGGTAGGGGTGTTTTTAAAGTTGACTGACCCAACGCTGTCGACGCGTCATTTATCCGGGTCAGTCGACTTTAAAAACACCCCTGCCGCATCGAGATTTGCCGCACATGTGCGCCTAGCTTTATCGAGACATGATCTGGGACAAATCTTCTCTAGGGGCACAGCTTTCTACCTCTTCAATGCATAGGCTAAAGCCTATCGTCGTTGACAAGAGCCGCAAAAGGCCTAGGCGGGTATCATTTAGATCTGAATAGCATTGTTGATGAGAAATGCTGTCTCAAAGCCTTATCCTCCCACAGCAGGGGTTTTTACCTCACTCCTCTTCATACACACACGATGTGCGAGTGTATGAAGAGGAACGAGACCAAAGCCCTGCTGTAGGAGGATGCAGACCCTATGTCTCATTTTGTATATCCGACATCCATCACCGCCATAACTGCCGCCCAACAGTCGAGCCTTTCCTGCTCTGTCATGATTAGTACGCATAAAACAAATGCCAATGGCCTCGTTCCAACACATTTTCATAGCATATGGCCCAGCGAAGCAAAACAATAATAGCCGCTAAGATTACAACGGGTGCCGTTTCATAAATTCTCGTCTGTGACTCCGAAACCGGATAAGCGCACGACGGTGATTTATCGCGTCGGGTTGTGCTAAAATTCCAAAATTAAACTGCGCATACGTCGCTGGTACAAGCGTCAGAGGGTCATTTTTCATTTTTCGCAATCTCCCGGGGTGGATCGAGACGATTCATTTTCGGCACTAGATTATTCGGTTTTATTAAGTATCTAACACCAGGATCAGGGGGTATGATTTTTGCCTTGGCGTGCCGGGGTGACAAATGTCACTGGGGTGCGCCATATCATAACAGAAGGTTTAATGCAGCCATTTAGGCCAGTTTAGCCATGATCTGGTTTATCTCCTGGATTATGCTTCGACAGAGGTCATCTATTATCTTCCAACTGTTCGAAATGTAATCCGCAACGTTCTTATCTTGACTCTGGCTGGTCAGGTTCAGCTAAATGGGATTTCAATCCTTTTTAACCCTTTAAAGCCGACTGTATGCATTAGGCGACTCTTTCTCCTCCCCACACACCTTGATAAGACTGGTCTCCTGTCCAACCTATATGTAGCCAGTGGTAACAGCGAGGCTGGGCTGATACCGTGTCGAAACAAAAATGGCCGCCATAACTTCATCACTTGAGAAGTTCAACGAGCTGTTTTAGCGTGACAAACCCTTCATCAGGTAAGGCAACATGCTTCATACTCATTCCTTTATATGTAGCAACAGTCCCAATACCTAATCGGTAACTTAGATCATTCAAATAGATAGATTTGAACAGTCTTATCGAGCATGCATATACGACGCTGCCTGAACGTCAAAGGTTACGGCGGCCGTCGCGAGATGCAAAACCTAACTCATACTGTTGGCTGACCAAATCAAGGACGAAAGATGTGCTTGTTTATCAGATAGAAAATTACATTTCCTGTAGAGGAATGTACAGTAGGTAAAAATCCCCAAGTAAAATATCCCTATAGTAAAAATCCCCAAACGTAAAAATCCCCAAATGGGAAGAAAGATAAAAAGTTAGAATTCTCAAAGGTAAAAATCTCCAAGTTGGAAGAGGTAAAAATACTAACTCCTAGATGCTAAAAATACTTCAAATGCTAATACATGTAATATATTTTTCTCTTTTTTGCCGAAAATTATTTTGCGGGATTTTTACCGACTTTTCAATTGGGGATTTTTGCTATATTTTGCCCGTTGGCCCTTATAAAGAGATCCCTGATTCCAATGGAAGATTTTCAGAAATAGGATCTAGCCTCCCACAAAATGAAGTGAAAAAATGATGAAAAAGAGAAATCCTACAAATGAAAAGATAAATGGTAAAAATATTAAATGACATTGTTTCCTATATAAAATGATAAACCATTCTACAGCACTCAGCCTCCGTGATCGCGACTTGAAACCTCTTATGATATTGTCATAGCAATCTGCGGGCCCTTTAAGATATTGATATTTCATGCTGATGATTCAGTAACCGCTACCACAGCCCGTGGGTTATGGTTCATAACCGTTATGATTTATCATAGTCATATAACGGGGGCCCTTTAAGATGGAAGATACTGATGCAAGCAAGAGGAGATAGCGGCGAATATAGGGGTGGGCATCAAGGGGAAATTTTCCCAGGTTGAAATGAATGGGGCATCAAGGGAGAAATGTTCCCAGGTTGAAATATATGGGCACCAAGGGGGAATTTTCCCAGTTGAAATGAATGGGGCATCAAGGAAGAAATGTTGAAATGAATGGGGCATCAAGGAAGAAATGTTGAAATGAATGGGGCATCAAGGAAGACATGTTG
>NMRB01004727.1:0-26136 GCA_002633025.1 Notospermus geniculatus
ATCAGTTTCCTGATTTGAGATGGTCATCTTAACAGGTTAATAGGGACTGACGTTTTGCCCATAAATCTGACAGCTATATGATTAAGTGAGCTAGGCTGTCCAGTGCTAATGTAATAAAACACGAACTGTGTACAATGTGACTGGGAGAACACTAGCAATATCTTCAGAATCTCTCCATAATTGAGTTTCTAGTTGTAGCTTTATGATATTGGTTGTAAACGGGCCTCGCCTTGGTGTGGCTCATTTGTCGCGACAATTCCACTACAATGAGACGTAGGCCTACTTGCGTATGCACACTAAAGGCCTTTGCATAGGCAAGCTGTCTAATGTAGGTTAGGCATTATCTTATCCCAGAATGTCTATCATGTTAGGCATTTGCCTAATGTTCCGTAGGCAATGCCTATTGGGCATTTCGCCCAAACTTTACATTACGCGATCTGCCTAAGGAATTAAATAGAGTAGAACCTCACTATTGCGGACACCCTTGGGACTGAGCTCTGCTGTCCGTAATAGTGAGGTGTCCGCAATATTGAAACTCCATCAATAACGGACACCAGTCTTTGGAAAATCGGGACTGGACAAATCTGTCTGTAATATTGAGGTGTCCACTGTATTGAGGTGTCCGTTAGGTGAGGTTACGTAGTAGAAACATCAGGCAAATGCATGATAGACATTCTGGGGATGAGATAATGCCTAATCTATATTAGGCAACTTGCCTATGCAAGGCTTTCAGTGCGTAGCAGTAGCACTTCGAGATACCAATTAAGGAGCTGTTGTTGCACGTGCAATGGGAAATCACACCCAAAATTTCAATTTCTCTTATCTACAATATTTCCCAGTGCCACAGAAAAGAGAATTTGCTCCGCAACCACAAAATATTCGTCGCTCACTGAAATACCCCGCCGTATATACGTGTAATAGACGCAGACCCAAGACGTTGTCCAAACAAAGGGAGTATAGCATTTGGTGTCGTGTGGTCATAAATAATAAATTCGGCAGTCAGAGAAGCTGGTATAAGCACCTTCTACGCCATCTGTCCTTGTATATATATCGACCCACGCGAATCAACAGCTGCAGCAAAGCAATGGCTCGGCATGCTGTTTACTTCAATGATGTCTGTCTGTGACGTTGTTGCTGTTGAAAGAAAAAAAAAAAACGTTTCGCATCTCGAGATTTCACGACTTGTGAATGACGTCTTGGTCAACCATGATTAATTCCACAACGTGTAGATGACAGCTCCACCACCACCGCCGCCGCCGCCGCCGCCGCCGCCACCACCACCAACACCACCACCCCACCCCCAAATTGGCTTATCAAAGAAAACGCTGCATCAAACAGGATATTCGAACACCAACGTCAAACGTCAGAGAAATAGGTGTTACAATCAGAGCTTTTCATTGTTTCGACAGCCCTCCGCCATCTTGGTAGCGACGTAAGGTAGCCAAGGTATTTCTTTTATGCAAATGAAAATAGACCAATCACGTGTTCTGTTTGCGCATGAAGTCTCCCTAAAAAACAATATGGCGGAGGCATTTGCATGTATTTTTATCTCGTTCATCTTCATTCACTCACTTGTGTGCGAGCGTATGAAGAGGAGTGAGACCAAAGCCCTGCTATGGGAGGATGGGGGCTAAGAAAGGTGAATGGGATTTATGTGATTACAATTAGTCCTGTCATCTACACGTATTGGGCGAAAAATCTTCAGATGTACTATTCATCAGTACCTTCCTTTGAAATGATGAATAGATTCATATACTTGCCAGTCTTGTCTTCACATCTATTCGTCCAAAAGCTAACAGATGTACTATTCGTCAGTATCTTCCACGGCTATTGACTCCAAGAAATATGGAAGAAGCACTTCTCAATACTTTTCTTACTTAATCCCGTCGTTATCGTGTATCACATTCCAGCGTTCGGGGTACTTAAGGCTCCGTCACTTAAGCTAAGTGAGGACGGTAACTTTATATTCTTTCAAAAATCACTGGAAGATCAGACTATTAATAGAACGTGAATAGCGTCTATTGGATTACAAAGCCATAGATGTCTCCCTAGCTTCGGTGTCATGTTCTGTAGTTTAAAGTTGCTATATCTGAAACGTACCACACACTCACTCCGTGAACTAATCAAAGATCTTTTTATTAGTTGATGATATCATCTAAGATTAGCTGTGTAAGATGTATCGGCATGATAGTCTATTCTGGGACGTTTTGATTAAAACAAGCCGCCTACTCCGCATTTTATAAAACTTGTAAATACGTACTGAAACATTACGAATTGAAAAATCTCCGATAAGAAGCGAATTACCTTTTGTGTTATCCCGATTTCTCAAGCCGGGAATACACTCCTTTCGCAGTGTCTTCTCACTCGTACCTATCGTTCATAGACACTGCTTACAATGGCCCGATCCCCGCCGATTTACCGCATGGTGGCAGCACTAGTCAGCGGCCAAATAGCGCGGGAAACAGCGCCGGCGTTGCTCCCAGCTTCGGCCTCTTCAACAAGATCAATCACTACAAACAGAATAATCTCGTATAGAGCGCCGTTATCCACTTCTTTAGCGATGTTTCAAAACAAAAAAGGCACGAGCTAAACACTGAAAAGTGCAAAGTGACACTGCATACTGGACACGGCGGGGGGCAGCCATTGCTGTTGTTGTAGACTAGTCGTGCTACGTCATAATGCAACTGTCCCATATAAAATGCTTTCCGACGAGTGACCAGTCTGCCGTGGTTGTCAAGGACGCTGACAGTGAACCAATCAGAAAATGTTTCATGTATTTCGTTAGTTACGCAAACGCCCTCTAGTGGTAAATCGGCGGGGATCGGGCCATTGTAAGCAGTGTCTATGAACGATAGGTACGAGTGAGAAGACACTGCGAAAGGAGTGTAGCCGGGAACCAATAAGGGTGGGAAGAATGTTTACTCCGTATTGCTGTATCCTCCGGGGTAAACTCATCCCGCAGTTTCAAACCGCTACCGACTACATACCCGCGCTCAGAAACTGCTTCAGTTGATACGATCCTCAAAGTAGGCCTACATGTATCACAAATAGACGGCGTTTAGCTGTCCAATTCGTGGAATCTCCGCTGGGAATCTGCCGCGAGTATGAGTATACAGTGTACATTTTGTACACGTATCTTTAAGCCATTCAGAAAGTGTGTTACGGCGGCGTCGGTTAAACCAGTGGCTATGATTGGCTCCCTCGTCAAAAACGTCGTGATGATCCTTCACTTTGGCGCCAATCATGCCAGTGTTTGAATGGTGCCGGCGTCATTAGACGCTGACACTTTGGAGTGAAGTAGACGTTCGGCGGCGCTCGTATCGTATGTTGTTCTTTTATTGTTAGTGGGGAAGCACCCAACGTCTCATTAACGACTCCAAATCATGTCAACGTCTGTTATGGCGTTTGAAAAATGTGAAAGTCTCTGATAAGGCACGTCTTCAAATTCTGTTAACGACTCGAATACCACCCAACCTCTCCTTTGCGAACGACTCCAAGTCACAACCAAACGTCTCTGTTGCTTTGTTTAAAGAACAACTCTGTTTTCTGAAAGCACGTCTCTGATTTTGTGACCTACGTCTCTGTTTTCTCAACGTCTACTTTTTGCGGATATAACCGCCCATAGTGTACCTCCTGGGGTTCTTGTCATCACCGTCTTGTTCTCAAAGAACTGTCAAGTTGAGAGACGAATGCTGAGCTCAGCATGTTCCAAACTTAGGATCAAATGCTACGGTAATTGGTTTCGTTAGTGTCTGCTTCTAAAATAACTGATTCGTTGTTTGTTGAATAGTCTACCACGTATATTTATGAGGATCAAAGCTAGTAAATCCGTCTTTGGAAAGCTTTTGGAGTCGGTCTGCAAAAGGTTTTTGTACGAAAGTACTCGTTTCCGACTGGTACGTCTAGTCAGGTACTCAATGATATTCGACTGTTATTGATGTCCTCCACCCTTGAGCGCTGGTATCAGGTGTCGCTATATCCAAAGCACCTCCGAGAAAATTTTCATAGTGTCTTTCACTCAATCAGCGAATATCGGAGCGGGAACGCATTGTTTGATTATCTTCTGGGACTCTAAGGCGCTACCTCTGACATTACCATTATCACATTGAGGGGAATGTGGCATTTGCGTGATGGCGTTATCGTGGAGGGAATATCCCCACGGATCGGCCTGTCAACCAGAGGTTACCTCAAAGTCCGTTTCCTGCTATGGCGCTTTAAACGCTAGGTCGTGCAATCAGAGGTCTTTATTCTCCACAGTTCCTTTCCATTACACTCAGGCTGTCTTTTCCTACAGGTGACATATCGTTAAAAAATAAATCTCGACGACCGTCGAAGATTATATTTTTGAAATGATGTGGAAAGTCGGGCTTCAGGGGACACTTATTTCGCAGGCTACACTGTTAGAAAAAACAGTAGATTTTACAGAAATTTTTTTACAGAATCAGTTCGTAAATGATAATAATGGGACTTTTTTTGTTATTTTACAGCAAAGTCCTTCTTAAAACATATTTTCCCTGTCATTTACAGAATTCACATGTTAAAATACAGGATACATTCTTTTTTCCCTGTAAATTTGCGACAATTTATGTAGTTCCTGTTCTTAAAACGAAACATATTGTAAAAGTACTGAACTTNTCCACAAAATTTCTAACAGTGTATACTGTCAAGTCGGCCTCAACTTATGCCCCATCACACTGAGCTAGTTCTCAGTACGTTCTTGAAAATGTTGCCAAGCGGGCTCAAACTGTCTGCGAATGGAGTGAACGTAGTGGCAACTTTTTACGAACTTCATTGACGGGCTCTGGCGGGAAGGGTGCTCCAGCACTTCAGATATTATTTGGCCAACGTGACACGTTCTAGCCCGTTTTACGATTTTTTAGGACGGGGCAGGACGTTTTGAGAACTACTTCAGTGTGTCAGTACCTTTAGAGACCATGCGACACATGTTTCCAGAGAATGGTAGGACAAAAGAATCGCAGTTGTTACGTCGGTCACAGAGGCGTTGCCACTAAAATCTCACTCCTCCAACATTATCATGCCAAAAGCGTCAGTGTCAGGACTTTCGATTCGAAGATATCAACAGCCTGCTGTGTGGTCAGCAATGCCGTCCTTCATCAACAGAAGAAGCTGGATCCCTGCAATCCCAGACTTCTCTCACCTGACGACTGCGATTTTGGTCCGTCTGTGCGCCGTGAGGAAGTATTTCATAGAGTCGGTTGCGGTGAAGTCTGAGCCTCCCTGACGGCAGCATTTGGCTTCTCCGTTTGGTCTTCAAGCGTACGTGGGATCCCGTTGGTCATATCAGGCTACAAGACACGAAATCGGTTAAGTTGGTTAATCTGGTGGCTGAATTGTCTGCCTTCAGCCCGGTTCCTCCTCTTACATGGGTAGATAAAGATCGTGTTTCCCACAAAGGTCATTGACTGGCAAAATCGCCATGGAGTAGAAGACGTGAGGGGGCATCAATTGCCTCCAAGATGTCGGGTTGCTAGTTAGTAGTTGTTTGATGAATGTGCAGATGGGATATGGCCGCGTTTGGCGCATGGCGGAGAAAGAACCGTCTCCACGGTGGATCTTACTGCTGTTGAGGTCACGAACTATAAATATTGCCAATTATTTAATGCCCTACCTAACTCTCAAGTTAGGAATCCACCACTGATTTTCAACCTGATTTTGCTTTGCGACTTGCTTTGTAACTGGGTTGCGTTGCAACTGGGCACTCGATCGCCGTAGTGGACTTAAGGGCGGCGCACACGAGCGACAATTTTGACCGATTTGTCGGCCGACTTGGCTTCCGACCGCCAAAGCGACAAGATTTGGCGCTTCTGATTGGCTGATGTCTAGTCGCACCACCAGTCTCGTCGGCGGTCGCCCAGATTTAGTCGCTCGTGTGCGCCGCCCTTTAGGCGTGATTTCCACCAATGGCGAAGATGTGATCAATTTCATTCGGCAATCGGTCGGCGACCGGTATCAGTTCCTTGCGATCGTATTCAATCGCAGGTAGCAGGCTGCAAAGCAAGTCGCAACGCAGAAAATCAGCAGTTGGAGCGAGTCTTGGGGGTTTTCAATGGCCACAACATTGTCCTCTATCTGCTACCCACTCCGCCGTAGTCAATATTTCATGATGTACAAACACACGCTCCGCAAAGAGTCGCGGCTCGTCCGTCTGCCCCCGGGGTCCCAATATGCATCAACCAATGGCATGAGCATTATAGCATTGTGCCTACGGTCGTACGTATTTGCTTGATGGAGGTTGTCTATATCGTGCCCTTAAAGGGTCGCTGAGGTCAAGGAGATCATACCCCTCGAGCAAGAAATCGTGTCTTCTACTCTATTTGCAGTCACTCTGACACAGTCACTTCAAAAATGAAGGGGTCAGAGCCAAAACAACCTCACTTAAGTGAATTTTTTTAATATTACAGGGGAGAAGCTAAAAACACTTTTTTGTACATAGGTCGTTCTGGCTCTGAAAAAAATTATTTTTGATGAATTTTAGCCAAATGCTAAGATATAGGCATGTTATGCCGATTTGATAAGAACAAGAAATATTTTTGCTTCTTCAAGTCACTCTTAGTTACCGTTTAGGGATCATCTCAAAATTGCTTGATGCCCAGAGAGACGGAATTTTTTCATCTCTCTCTGGACCCCCTCCCCCTCGATCTAAATGACGAAAAAAGTCATATGTCTGGCATCAACACTTTTATTTCAGAATTACTTGGTGTTTCTATGGAGGACCAGTAGGGTACATGATAAAACAGATAAATCTTCCTACATGTACATTGGAAGTTCTCTGGTTTCTTTCTTCTAATTTACACGTGATGCCAAAAGTTCTAAAAAAGATGGAAGTTTGGTCAGGAAAGTGCTGACCCCCCCCCCCCCCNCACACCAGACTATTGGGACGCACATAGGCTGTTCTGGCTCTAAGCCTTTTTTTACTCCAATTTCACCCAAAAGGGGCAGTACTTCCACATGAAGCTGTGCTTGTTGAATAGAGCTATTTTCAAGCTTCATTTTGATACATCAGCTCCAAAATAACCCAAGTGGCACATAGGTTGTTCTGGCTCTGACCCCTTCAAATGTACGTCTGCTAAACACTCGAGGTCACAGAGCATTCGACCTTTCATGCAGGTCACCAGACGAATATCGAGCGTACGGTCCCTTAGCAGATCCGACGAGAAAATAGATTAAATTTTGGTCGCCATGCCAACCTCTTGGCATCCATTTTTGATACTATTGATTCACTGTAGCAAGAGACCATTGCCGGACATTTGAAGGGCTTGATGGCTGTTCATGTTACATTTCATCATCTTATATCCCCATATTTTTGATTGATTGCTTCGCCGATAATTCAAGACTTTGGCTTCCCGAGGTGAAAAGAAGTACGCATTGGATTTATCATCTATAGTTTACATTGAAACGACGGCAACGACGCACCAGGAAGCTGCGACAGACAGTATTTATTATATGCATGCACTCTAGAATATCTTCTTACAAAAATTCTTTAATAATTCAACACTGCGCTTTTGCCTTCATAAATCCAAAACCAAGAAAGCAATTTGAACATTCCTAGGGTGTGTTTCAAAAAGGGGTTCCGTCCGACACCAGAAAATTTTCGCCATTCTTTTGTCTACTGGTGAAAGGCTGTTTCTTGAAACTCTACAATATTCATGTCAGATCTAGGTGTCATGGAGCTCTAAATTATGGCACTGCAAACTAATTGATCTATTAACCCTTTGAAGTCTGACTGCAGAAAGTAGTTTTGGTGTCGGACGGAACGATAGTTTTAGCTGGTAAGCTCCATATTTTTTTATACCCTCCTTCAAATGAGTGTACACTGTACATCCCAGATGGAGAAACTAATAGTTAAAGGTCTACATGTATATTATCAAATACTACATTTGATTTTTGGATGGCACAAATCTTTGTGATCATTTCAAAGTTAAATTTTGCCTCATTTTCTTGGGTGGCCAATTTTAAAACACACCTCCTAACATTTTCTGGGTGGTTTGCCGATGGCTTCTTCTACGTCAAAACACCCAGTACCTGTCTATATGTGTGGAGTTTAAAATTCTTATCTACAACTTGTTCCGAACAAAAAATTCTCTCACCAGAACATGTACTTTCTCTTCTGCAAGCTACGAGCTCATTTCAGCTGCAAGCGACAGACAGCATGCGGATACCATCTTATCGGGGATCAAGGGATAACAATTGCAATTACAGTCTAATGAACTTCTCCAACGCAGTAATTCTGACCATATAATCGCTCCTAGTAGATCTAATCTATCACAAAGACGTTCAGTGCAATTTTCTGTGCGCTTTCGGCCGTCCTTTTTGTCTCTTGTCGGAAAAAAATACAACAGCCGCGTGTGTTTCAAAATTGGTCACCCAAGAAAATGGGGCAAAATTTAACTTTGAAATGATCACAAAGATTCGTGTCATTGATTTTCCAAAAATCAAATGCAGTATTTGATAATATAGACCTTAAACTACATGTATTAGTTTCATCATCTGGGATGAACGAGGGCGGATCAATAAGTTTTGGCACTTTTTGATCATAACTCATTAACTTTACAGTTACACTCATTTGAAGAAGGGTATCAAAAAATATTGAGCTTACCAGCAAAATCTATCGTTCCGTCCAACACGAAAACTACTTTCTGCTGTCAGACTTTAAAGGGCTAATAGATGAATTAGTTCGCAGTGCCATAATTTACAGCTCCATGATACCTAGATCTGACATGAATATTGTAGAGTTTCAAGAAACAGCCTTTCACCAGTTGACAAAAGAATGGTGAAAAATTTTCTGGTGTCGGACGGAACACTTTTTGGAACACACCCATAATCGCTCCTAGTAGATCTAATCTATCACAAAGATGTTCAGTACCATTTTCTGTGTGCTTCCGGTCGTCCTTTTTATCTCTTGTCCAAAAAATAAAACAGCCCAAAGCACGTGTGCTCCCTGCGTCTACAAAGTACAAAAATATTAGTCGATGTATGATGAAAGTCAGCGCGGATTCCATCCAACCTCGGCCTAGGGATGCCCTTGTTGTATACAGGTAATGCATATGCTGCCCCGATGAGCACTCAGGTTGGAGCTTAGCCGTCGGTTGCCTGATCCCTGTTTTTTCCTTGGAGATCCAGAACAGTGGTCGCTCCCAAGATTTGATCCCTTTCTTTTTCTGTCATTACAGGTATTTCCATGACCGTCATTAATACGCCATCTCATATTCTCACGGGCATAAACTGCTGGAACATGACAAAGGATCAGTGGAATAGAAGAATTTTTTATACAACAGATTATCCTGAAAATTATAAAAACGATACCGATTGTGCTCAACTGCTAATAGGTAAGCTAATGAAAAATATTGTCACCGACGTGTCTGTTGACAGGCATGACAGGCCGTACATCTGCGTGGGAGTACGTTCGTGATGGACTAGCCGGAAGATTAATTAGTACACTTCCGACTTCTAACCGTATTTATGCAAACCGTCGGCCACGAAACTTCCGCACTCGAAAAATAGTCCAGCCATCGTTTTTACGGCGGCGAGAGTTTCAAGGCGTAAACATTACAATGCAGATGTATTGAATTCGATGAAAATCCCCGATTAATTTTTGAACGAAATGGGTGATTTCAAAGTGAAATAATGCTTTAATGCATTGTAAAACCGGTGTTAAAACCAACTTTGAAATCACCCAATGTGATCTCTCTTACCCCTGGTCTGGTCACGTACCAGAAGAATAATAATTAGGGATAGTTAGAAATCAAACGATAAACGTAAACTTTACGACAACGTTATTTTTCATACTACGCATTTACCAGATTTTATATTGCGTCTTCGGTACAAAAATAACGTTGTCGTTGACGTTGACGTTTATCGTTTGATTTGTAAACCTCCGTATAATGGTCACATACCAGAAGGGGAAGGAGCAGGGTGAACGTTCTTATAATATGAGCGATGCCAGAGGCTTTTCATATCGTCGATCATAGTCTCACGAGAGTGTTTTGTTGACGAGATTGACTGACACAAGGTCATCACAAATTATAGAGTATATCGATTGGTTTTGTATACGGTGAGGTTGAACGTATATGAGGACAGCCTGGGCGTAACGCTCATCCTTACCTTTTAGTACTAAAGAGATTGAATGACGGAGGAAAAGCCAAGATGACCGAAGTCAAGCTGGCGACAGTGTTCTTGAATAATAGCATTAAGGAATCAAACATAAAGGTTTAACTGCGAACGATGTAGTAACTGAGGGATACACTTCATGTGTTGCCACCAGATGTCTCTCACTGCCTGAATTGGGCTTCACGAAATAGGCAGGAGCTTCAACTTTTTTTGTGGTGATGGGGTACATGAATCAGTCATTAACTCAATGCCTTCAATTCCGTTCTTGGGGATAACAGAGCTATTTTCAGCCTCATTAGTGTTCCATGTGTAAATGTACAGTCATGGACATTAATTTATCTACACCTGATACTTTGAATATTTTAAATACTACTGGGCCAATTTTGGAACGGTTTATGAACGTATATCTTGTTGGTCATATTTCTGCATCAAAATTTTGGAAATTTGGAAATATCGTAATTGTGTCGTAGCAGCAGACCACCTATAAACAATGGCAGCACATTTTTCTGAATATGCAGGTTATTTCTGGTGACATAGTCTATTTCGAATTTCATTTTTGATAAGATCAGCAAAAACGACTCATTCATAGTTCACAACTTTGCATTCTTGTGATAAAATGGAACTAACTTTGAATTTCATTGATAATCCCTTCAAACATGATATGGTCCATAAAAAAACCCAACTTATCCATTTTGCCGTCTTTGTATTCAAGTGACATGCCCTAATGTATCACGTGGGTGTAATCCATTTAGCTGGCAGATGCTGTCGAGACTGGGGCAGCGCTATACTATAGTTAGAACATTCTTTTGAAAAATATCCTCGATCAAATACTGAAGCAATATTTTAAGTAAGGCCCTTGAGACATGAATCTTTTTGAGACTTTGACTACTTTCTATTTCTGCCATCACTCATGAAAGTCCTGCATGTATAAAATAGGAGCAGTCGGCCGCGCTTATCGCCAAAAGACGGCAGCAAATTTCTAGCACACCAATACAATAGAAAATTTTTCTGATTGTTGCTCAGTCAGTCAACCATGAATTCATTTTGGTTCCTGAAGCCACCGCTAGGGCTAGGAGGCTTCGGTTCTGGCTGCCATCTTGGCGGCATAAAAGTTGTCGCGGATCTATATATAGATCATTATGTTGACATCACGGGTTACATTGTATCTTTAGAATGGGGTACCCGTAGCCACGTGGGTGCTAAACGTAATCGAACATGCCGAATCGCGCGGAATGGCAACACCGAGGAAGTTTCTTGATGGTATGTTTGTGATGTTGCAGATCTGTAACAAAAGTTCGAAATCATCGCCGTTTTTTAGACCGGGAGAGAATGAAATTTTACGGGAAAATCGATTCCTACAAAGACGTCGGCAATAAAATGGCAGCCAGAACCGAAGCCTTCTAGCCCTAGCGGCGGTTTCGGGAACCAAAATGCCATGAATCGGTCCGCTATGCATTGAATTGAACCGTTGTAGTGACTCCTATTGGTCAACAGGGCCTATATTCATAAAACCTTGCTTGGCTTAGTTACTTGCTAAAGTGCCTAGTTTGTACAGGCCAATATTAACTAGCAACCAAAAGCTAGCAAGTTTTTATGAATATAGGCCCTGACTGATAGCTCCTATGACTCCACATTTCAGCTCCTAGAGGATATTTAGTGCAACTAGATTTTAGAGACTCATTTCATATAGAAAACACTGCAAACTGTGCGTATGACTTCATAGAATTCCGGGACGGTCCATACGCGTATTCCCCGCTAAAGGGCCGGTACTGCGGCAACATCCATCCACCAATGATCACCTCAACCTCCAGGTACCTGTGGAGCCGGTTTAAATCGGACGACACTATTGAGTATTTAGGATTCAAAGCTGAAGTAGTGTATATAAAAGATCCAAACGGTAAGTCATCAGTGCATTACTGATGTGCAAATGCAGCGTCTCCGTTCGCCTAAAGCTGGTGACAGACTAGCGCGACGCCGCGCGGAGCTAAGCGTTTTCTTTTGTGTTTTCAGGCACCACTGAGCACCATGTGCTGTGGAGCGCAAAAACACAAAAGAAAACGCGTCGCTCCGCGTCGCGTACGCACTAGTCTGTCACCGCCTTTAGGCGGAGTTTACATCGAGGCACACGCGACACGAACACGCAGGCGAACAATGGCTTCACAAAGGATTCATCCCCATGAAAGCTTTGTTCGCCTGCGTGTTCGCGTGTGCCTCGATGTAAACTCGGCCTAAGGCGGTGACAGACTGGAACGTAAGCAACGCGTCGGGAAAGCGTTCAACCAGTCAGGGAGGTGGTAACACGGAACGAAACACCGACCGAAGAATCTGATTGGCGGAACGCCAGCACGACGCGTCGCGTACGCGCCAGTCTGTCACCGGCTTTACGCACTGTGGTCGTTCGTACAGTGACAAAACTGCAGCATACACTCTGTGTACTGTTCCGCCAAGTTGAGGACCATTGTAGGCTTACCATTTTCAAAAGTAAGTGAACGCCTCGTGATAGTCACTATGATATACAGGTTGTTCACACAGTATCAATGATGGTAATCCTGCTATTGTCCTCTACTTGGTGGAACGCATTATGTGCACATAGGTCCGTATTCTGGAAGCCTCCTCGTACATGTACAGTTATTGCACAATACGGGGCCAATATGGTGCTTCTGGCATAATGGATGGAAGAAAGATTGGCAATAATCAGACTGGGCCGTCACGCGGTACCGTGATGGAAACGTGCACGTGACTTTGTCGCGCCCAACCGCGCAATGGCTGTACAAAATACAATATTTGTTTTGGCAGAAAACACCTACAATCCTGCGTGGAGGGGACGGAAACTTTTCACCGTAAATTTATACAATTTTTGTCAATAAACAAGCAAGAATTCACTGTGTCATACTCACGTTTAAAGATTTTACAGGCAATTTTCGACCGAAATTTACCTCGACAGCCGTAATGGCAGGCCTGCCATGCCTACCTGCATTATATGCCATTTTCGGCGCCATAAACGCCTGCAAAGCCTGAAATTCAGTTCAGGTATGTAGATAAGATGATAGAGATTGCATTTGGACAGGTCATTTCAAAATGACGCTTTTTTTAAACGATTGACGCTTTTTTGAAATTAGACGTGCTAAAGTCTCTTATCTTCGGGTGGCCTCGGTTAGCCGCGATTGTTGTTGTAATCTTCACAAGTAAACCATTGTAAAACGTTGACTTCAACTGCCCCGTGATATCACGCTGCAGCGCGACCACCATTCCCACCATGCTCGGCGAGCAGTTGTGCGGTTGCGCCACATTCGATCCACTTCCTCTTTTCACCACGGAAGTCACGGTAAAGCGCGAATCACGGTACCGCGTGACGGCCCAGTCTGATAATAGGGAGTTTTCGCAAAGCCCCCGAAACGCCAACGCGAACGTCTATCCTTTTGTTCGGTGCTGTCTTCGTGGCATCGAACAATGGGTTTGGCGTTCGCGTTGGCGTTTCGGTTTTTTTTCGAAAACTCCCTAATATTGCCCATTTTGATCTTCATATTGTGCAATAGTATTGCACGTGGATAGACCGCTTTAGGTCCACTTTAAGCTTGTATGCCCTGCAAACAGAAGCTGACGGTAAACAGTAGAGTTAAGGAAGCGTCTACGTCGAATACGGCCCATGGTGTATGCAGTTTTGTCACTGTTGGTCGGCATATAAAACCGCTGTGTCATGATGAAGTAACTTCATCAGTATGATCACCTGATGTACCAAATACGACTACATGTAAGTGGAATTTTGCATTCCGAAGTGCATCATATACTGTCTGCTCTGAATATCAACCAAAGCCAGACCTAAAACCTCGGCATCAGACGTACTGTCCCAAACGTTATTAGCATTAGAACTCAACCATTGGGGCCGTGGTAACGCGAGAAGCCGTCGAAGTACGCGAGACTATCGATTTTCCTGCCTCCTCCGAGAGGAGAGCAGTCAACCTGGGCATGCATCCAAGCGTCACCCAATTCAATTACCAGAAGAATGTTCACTAAGAATCTAATTTGTATCAATTTTGAAACGAATTATCATCAATTTTGTAACAAATGATCGCATAATTCTATTTTGCAGCTACAGAGATACATGTAGACAAAAGCAGGAATTTTACAGGTACGTGATTTATATTTGATGAAGATGAATCTTCATCAAGATGACTACTGTTCTTCGTATTACATATTTTATACGTACATGTACGATGATGACGAGTTTCGTATGTCATTCCGAATCGCACATCCACCAGAATGTGTATTGTAAGGACACGCGCGAATTTCACCCGTCACATACATGCATCAGTATACACTTAAAAGCATTATTCTCAAACCGGTGACAGACTGGCGCGTACGCGACGCGTCGTGCAGGCGTTCCGCCAATCAGATTCGTCGGTCGGTATTTCGTTCCGTGTTACCGCCTCCCTGATTGGTTGAACGGTTTCCCGACGCGTTGCATACGCGCCAGTCTATCACCGCCTTTAGTATCCTTTTATTATTTTTTTTGTCATTTTCGTGATGAAATGACAAGGTCATAGAGACCTGGCTTTGCCACTCTTCCAACATTCGCATATCAAAAGCGTCAGTGTCAGGAATTCTATTCGAGGACATCAACAGCCTACTGTGGGGTCAGCAATGCCGACCATCACCAACAGAAGCTGAACCGGAATGCCAGACTTCTCTGACCTTTAGAAATGCGATTTTGGTGTATAATGCAGTACACAGATATCAAACGCCTTCACTCGCACTCCCGAAATAATCGCGCCCCAAATGAACAACAAAACTCTTATGTCGACCTTTCTTCCATTTCTTTATAAAGAATTTAGTTTTTTGGCAAAAATGAATTTCCTAAGTTAATCCCTGATGTTATCTCAAGTACGCAAAGATCTTTTTCTACAGCAGTCGCCCAATATCCCGTCGTAACATAGCTGTCATTGGGAGTCGAATCATATTCTCATCTCACTCAATTTCCCCGATACAGTCAGATTAATGTTGTGACCGGGTCTTCACGGCATACTTACACGGCCCTGACAGAAAGTCGTGCATACTAAGATTGTAGCGAAAAAAAAGGAGATTACTGCAGTTTCTTACAGTATTCCGAGCCTTGGTGTTTCCCTGGTTTTTTTTCTATTGATTTATCGCATGAAATGGGAAAAAATGCTTCTGTACATGTTCAGGATTACTGAAAACAGCAATTCGTTGAATCGAATGATAAGATTAAGAACAGGCGGCTTCACAGCCTCCTGCTGAGTCACAAAGTGAGCAGATTGTCACCATACAATACAGTAAGCAGTGGACGAGGATGCTGAAACAGGCAGTGCATGTACAGGCTATAGGCTGGAGCGGCTGGACTCTTCCCCTGCGTCCTATGGTATAGGCGATGTGAATCACAAATGGAAATGGACAATCATATATTCGCTCTTTAAAAAACAGTAACAGTCTACTTATTTTGTGTTATTTTATTTCGATCCAACGCAGTTGGGGAACAGGGAGACATGGGTAAAGATGATGATGCTGATTTTCAAGGTTTGTGTCGTCGCTGACATACAGTTTGCTGTGGTGTGGTTTTCTCATAATGTATGATCGTTTTTGTAGGGATTGGGTGAGGGTTAAGGGTTAGTTTGTGTTGTCGCTTTCTTGCTTTGTGTTACTTTTAGTCCCGGTCAACCCTTTTGTCCCGAGTCGTAATAACGGCATGATTTGCTGTGGGGAATATGAACTTCCGAATTCTATCAAACTTGTAGCTAATTCCTACCTACATGTACGTACCTGTAGTATTGGTGTTGATATAACCGTCTGTGATTAGAGTTGCTTCGTGGTTGCCCTATCCTTCAGCCGACCCCATGGAATTTTACGACAGCCTTTACGTTCACCTAGTTACTGCAGGGGCGTAGCTAGCGGGGATGCCCCCACCCCCAGAGCAAAAAGGGACAAAGCAAATTTTTCCTCTTAAAGGTCATTTTCCCTCTTCGAGCCAAGTTATTGTGGTGTCAGATGTCGGGAAAATCCATCTGAGAGGATGTAGATTTCCGTTCTGCATACATGTACCTGTATTTTGGCAAGAAAGCATGAATTGGTCCTTAGTGTAAAAAGTTTAGTAGTTTCCTCCTTCTGTATGCTTAGATGTATCTAGTTCTTCTTACGTCACTGTGACGTTTTACGCCACAAAAAGTTCACTCAGTACAGGTAAAGCTGCTCCAATGATGTTGCTTCTGCTGCTACAGCTGCTTCTGTCATGCACTCGAATGTCAACGACACATAAGTGACGACCGATGGTCAGAAATCGAGTGTATCTCGTCGGGATTTTGAAAGCGAAAGCTGTAAAATACAAATGTTTGCGAAACCGTCAGCAATGACATCTCGTGTTGCATCCTTCAACTGAAATCGATGTCTTGCTATGCTATGTTGCTAAGCGACCAACGTTACAGATGAGTTGCAGAATAAGAATTAGGTCAAAGTCAAACCGTACGTCACAATGCCGTTTTGACCACCACATAGGGGAGGTTTAGAAATCAAACGATAAACGTAAACTTTACGACAACGTTAATTTTGATCACATTAACCAGATTTTACATGTACATTGCATTGCGGTACAAAAATAACGTTGTCGTTAACGTTTACGTTTATCGTTTGATGTCTAAACCTCCCTATTTTTGCGATCACATCTTTCGATTCGTTCGTCAGGCAAGACGGCTTTATGACGTCTGGTTGGACTTTGGTGGCGTTGCTGGGACGATGACCTAATTCGATTTCTCCAACTCATCAAAACGTAGGCCCATCAATCGGAGTTTGATAATCACAAAGTTTGGGCAGCATTGACAAACCTTATTCCTCCAAGGACAATATCAAGTGTTTATTTTTCATTTTTCAGTATGCAGAATAGCCTTAAATGAATATAGTACGCCATCAAGATTAGAAGGCACCATCTCGTCCACAAACAGCATTCCCAGTTGGGAGATATCACGCTCCGAAAACCTGCCATTTAATTGTACTTGGGAGATCAACGCACCCAGTGATTATAAGGTAAGGATGTTACCCAGAAATCTCTGTTCCCTTTCCTAGCAGGATCAGGCCTAACTTTGGCAGTCAATCCCATTTCAACATGGTTGCAAAATGGCGGCGCTTTATTGCAAGATCACGTGACTAACGCCAGCCGTGCGCAAAGCAGCATCACACAAGTTTTATACGTTTTAGCCAGACCCTCGGTAGTGAGACCGAGGATCTGGCTGGGCGAGATTACCGCTTACTCGATCGGCAAAGATTTTAGTTTGTTCAGTGGGTTCGAGGTAGCGCTGTGGTGTTCTCGATTCCATATCCTATTTCTTTCATGCATTGCGCCCGGTGTAACGTTTTTCAGTGAGGCCCGTGAGCCAGTGTGACAATACAATAGATTGACGGAATAAGCGGCGACTGGACAATGGGCGACACACAGAGAAACAGCGAGTTCGTTTCCCAGTGTGGTCCGAACAATGGGAATCACACAGAAAAACGGCCACACTGAAAAACGTTACAGGAGTAACGTTTTTCAGTGTGCCCATTTTGCTGTGTGACTCCCATTGTTTGGAACACACTGGGAAACACTCTGTTCTCTGTGTGTCGCTCAGTGTCAGGTCGCGCCTTATTCCGTCATACGGCACACGGACCACACTGAAAAACGTTACACCGGTAATAGAGCAGTCAGCCGCGCTTATTGCCAAAAGATGGCAGCAACATTCTAGCGGACCAATATAAAAGACTGGTGGTAAATTAACCATGAATTGGTTTGCTAAGCATTGAATTGGGCCGTAGCGACACCTATTGATCAACTCTCTGACACTAGCTCATAATGAGTAAGATAACGAAAAAAATGTAGACTACAACGTAAAATGTGAAGAAGAGTAAATCAAGAAAGGAAAAAAGAAACGAGAAGAAAAATGGAGGAGACGAAAAAAGAAAAACGATAAAAAGAACAAGAAACAGTTACATGTAACTCATCTACCCCCCAGAGTCCAGCAGACGGCATCTTCAGTCAAAGTTTTCTCACATCCTATGGCATTGATTGAAAAATATTTGAAGAAATGTTGTTTCTGTGAACCATCTGAAGAATGCTTCTTCAAATTTTTTCCAATTCTTTTTCCAAGGATTTTCCAAAATGTCAACAGAAGATACTGTCTGCCCAAACCTGGGAGAAAATGAGTTAAACATTTCCCTGCCTATTTTTTCTGTAATTTCTCATTTTCTTCTTCAGATATCGCTTCGTTTTTTGTACATAAAAGGTATGATTTCGAAAACATGCAAACATGGCGCTATAGAAATTTACGATGGTCGGTCACTCGAGTCCGATAGGCGAGAGAAACTGTGTACCAATGATGCAATCGACTTCCTGTCCAAATACAATCGAGTGATGATTAGACTTTACACTTTAAATGATAACCAGCGTGCCTCATTCCAAGTCCAGTATACATTGTTCAAACCAGGCTCCTCAGGTAAGCTTTATGTTGTTTTTAGCGAATTTGTCCCATTTTTCGCGGAAGGCGACGAAATGCCCCGCTGAAATACGCTTAGCTAGGAAAACTCTAGCCGTTCCGGTGTAATGTTTTTCACTGCCCCTCGCTCGTTTGCCAGTGCCTCCCAACAAAAGATTGACGGAATAAGCCGCGAAGTGACAATGGGGGGAGGCACTGATCAACATGTCTTTCTGTATTTGAGTGCCCGCCGAACAATAAAGCGGGCATTGTCATACGGGGGGCATTCTCATACATGTACATTACACCTGTACAGCGCGTTTTTCTGCTGCTCCGTGAAATTCTGCTGCTATGCACTCACAGCGCCCTGGGGAATAACTTGTTCAGAAACAAGGGTTTCAAATCAGTGAACGGTTGTAACTCAGATGAATTGGTTTTCAAACAAATAAATGAATAGAAAAAAATTAAAAATATACATGTAATGTCTTTGTCGGGATTCGAACCTGCCAACTGCAGTGTACGGAGCAGCAGAAAAAAAACGCTACACCGGTACAGGCGTAAAATCTGTCAGTGTTTCCGTATATCAGTGTTTCCCCTTATTGTTTGGGAAACACTAGCAGATAGATTCGATAGGTTTCCCTATTGTAAAGTCGCAGCTTATTCCGTTAGACAATTATAGCAGGGGTGTGGAGGATGGTTGTCTTGTTAAAGGGCCGCAAAGACAGTTCGTGTCCGGCAGATCCGGAGTCGACTTCGTTGTTGTTGTCGATTTTCTCGCAATGACAAAAAGAGTGAAAACAAAATGTCGAATTTCGTCAAGTTTACATGGAAAGATAGCAAGGGACACAACAGGGGGACACTCAATGATTGGGAACACTCAAAAAAGGTTACACCGGTAATAATTCGTCACTTTCCACATGTATATACATGTACAAAAATAGATAGGAGAGGAATCTATTTTTGATGTACATTTATATAACAAATTGTGCTCCGCCTGAAAGGTCTACATGTATGGTTATAAATTTAATATACTTATATGAACGAAGTGACTGAAATAAATGAAAATTCGCGATGAAGCTTAATAATAGTCCCGCCGCGTGTAAAAAGGACTTATGAAATATTCTCCAATATTCCCCAACATTTATGATGATAAATTGAATGGAACTAAATCTTTTAAAACACGGTTCTTTATGCAGCCATTTTGTGACACAACTTACCAAAAGAGGCTGTTAAACTTATCCACTTTCTTAACGGGATTAGCAAAATGCTTTATTTTAATCCTGGCTTAAATACTTTCATTGCATCTAACAAGTTAAAAGGAAAATTGGGCAAAATAATTGATGCATGTGTAGAAAAAAAATTGACGCACTCATTCGATTACATTTTTAATCCACGTAAAACATAAAAAAGTGAGGATGTCCGGAAGTTGCGTCATTGCATCAGGACAAAAATTGGTTGGTCAATTCCTGACACAGGGACGATGCGTTTATATTGCCCTACATAGTTTTGTAAGTGACAGTGTTGCTGGTCAGTGCAGATCTACAAACAACTGCTGCCAGCTTGGAGTGAAATTAAATGGTATGTGGGTTTATAAAGTTCGTCTTTCCGTCGCAATCGGTATAAAGGATAGATTACCGTTGAGGCGGTGCGGACCGCAAGTGCTGAGCTGTGGTTATGCCACTTCGATCGGAGCTCACCAGATTCCGGTTAAGGATCAGTAAGCCTGGGCTTGCTTCGATCGGAAAGAGCGGAAACTTTTCAAGGGTTAGTGACAGTGGCGGAAGCATTCTTAACATCGATCCTCGTGTCACCATACCGATATAAGACCGCGGGAGAGCACTTTGTGCGTGGAGAGTTTCTGAAGTTGAATCTCAGTGTGTCGATGACTTGATCGTAGAATCCAGTGCATTTGATCGAATACACGTTACACGTGGATTGAAAATTGGATAAGGTTTACACCAGGATTTTACATAATTGTTCGGAAAATCTCTATGTGCCCCACCGCCCAACAGCTGGAAGTCCCTGCCAAAAGGAGAAAGGATACCCTGCATATTTCGTGGTAAGCAGCATATAAGATCAAAAGTTTCGTCAGAGACAAAGTTACCATCTGCTCTCTTCTGGGACCACTACTGATGTAAAGCCCCAATAATGTAGTTCTCTTTATAGTGTTAGGGTCCGCGGTTAGATCTTTAGGTATATCTACTGCTTAATCTGGCCAAAAGCGGTCCATGCACGTGCAATATTATTGCACAATATACGGATCAAAATGGGCAACAATATTGCCAATCTTTCTTCTACCCATCATGCCAGAAGCACATGACCCCATTTTTGGCCCCATGTGCAATAATATTGGATGGTGTATCCGGGCCTTTAGAGATTCGATTCAAAACCATGTAAACCCACAACAGGTGTCAAGTGCCACAGTGTTCCCGTTCTCAGTGTTTCCCCTCATTGTATGGGGAACACTGTGAAACGAATGAGAGATTTCCCTGTGTTCCCCTATTGAAAAGTTACGGTCTCTGTAGCTGTCTTTGTATTAACACAGATGAGTGTATGGAGGGCACTAAATGTGGAACACGTTACACCAGCAATTTCATGATGCGGGTGTGATAGAATCTATAATGCCACCGTCCTTCTGATGTCCCCATGTATTGTTTGTCACTGCATTAAGGAGATTATCTTGAACTCAGGTTCGAGCCACATCTTGAGCCACAATTGTTCAGGTTTGCCAGGCATGATGTGACAATGGAAAAGTAACTGTTGTGGCTCAAGCTGAGTTCAAGATAATCTTTGTTGGTGCATAATACGGCCCTAGGGTCGTGGTCTCTCTAGAGTCCAATTCAGTGGTGCCGCTCAATCCGTAAATGTATTGTTGGGGGCATCCTACATGTAAATCGGGGGGCATTGGATTCTATTACAACGTGACAAAATCAAACCTGAGGGTTGGATTCAGAGTAAAGGAGCTTGATCCACGCTGCATTGAAGAAGGGAAAATACAGGTGTAGAGACTGGATGCATGACTTAAATCGATAGCAATACAAAACAATCACCATTTTGCCTTTGACTTCGTCAAAATCGATTGTAGCGATGTCTGAAATAAATCAAAAATTACTAATGAATCAATATGTAGAAGTAGTACTTCGACAACAAACAGTGCTCTGAGCTTGCATATCGACCTCTAATTGGACAATGTCCGTCGGCGCCGGTACTGCTAGACTCGAGAGGTGCCATTCGAGGGAACAAAAAAATGTATACCATGCTATCATGTGTAAGGCAAATGCATTTCCAATGAAACAAAAATAGTCCCAATATCAACAGCTTTGGTCTGCCCACGTCTATGGACATGAAATAATTACAGGTTTGTGAAAGACGTCTATGGGCAAACTAATTGAACAAAACCTAAATGGGCATTATGATATTCTATCTATATCTATATCTACACGTACATTTACGTATTCAGGGACTGGATTACTGCGCCTTATTCTCCATCTCCATGGTTATAGACCTTTCCAACAAAGATGGCGGTCTTATAGTTCTCACCATATGACGTCATGCAGAAGCTTAATGCCATTCAATGGCGCTGGCACGCTGCATGAGCTGGTCAAGCAGGCTATGGGCACAAAAGCATTTGCTAACTTACCAGCCATTATGTCTGATGAAAAGTGTTCTCTCTGCGATTCATTCGGTGTTTTCTCTCGAATACAAGTCTCGCGTAGAAAAATTCAACGGTCTAAAACTTGATTTAGATTTTGTAAAATATGACTGACGTCACAGCCCGAGGGAAATCATTGGACGTTGTCGAACGAGCCATTTCCATAGTCTGTTGTTCGACGGGACAGACGATCCATTCAAACTTTACTCCAAGACAGAAAACTTGATTTGTCATCGAGCACATTCGACATGCCTTGTTCTTTTTTCCGAGTACCGTATCTGAAACCATTTGACAATGTTAGGTTTCAATGTAGTTTCAATTTATCACTTGTCGATCGTGTGACTTGAGTAGAAGTTCCAGCGGCGTTTTTATCTGTTAGAAATCTCCTTCGGGAAAGAGAGACAGATATTATTGTCATCCCGTTACCCATGTTGCCCATTAAATGGTTTCCACATCTGCGTAACTCGATAAGGGGCTTGAAGCTTGCGGTTCTTTTGTACAAGACGTAGTTCACATTCGTAAACTTCGTGTCGATGTAAATTTCACTGAAAGATGCGCCCTCATTTGGAAAACGTTTAGATAGCCCGTCTTTTAACAGATTTCGTTGAGGTGTACCAACATTTTCTCATTCCGTATTCTAAACTTTACCCTCACAACGAGTTTCATCATTCCGGGAGCAACATACATGTAGACCCGTCCTATAAATTAGTGGCTAATGTTGGAACTAACATTTCCCCATTTGACGTCATCAAAGGAATTCATGATCTGCAGTCAACTGGGACCGTATTCTTTGTGTGCCCATTTTGAATGCTCAGAATTTCCTCATTCTGCCTCAGGTTTGACCATCCAGCGCCACTATAGCCGTGGTTACACTACATAGAAATCCCCGGGTTTTTTGACACCCGGGTCTAGCCCGGCTCTGAAAAATCCCTCCTGAGGCCCGGTGCCCGTCAACACTACTCAAATTTTGTGACGGGGACCTAAATTAAGCACTCCAAAACCCACTCGAGCTCAGAGGGGATTATTACACCACGTTTTTAACAGGTGTGGACAGAAAAAAACCGGGTCCGACACGGGTTTTTTATGTAGTGTAACAAGGGCTAATATGGGAAGGGCGCCAGAGCAAGCCTGAGTAATTACATCAGTATCGTACAGTATGACTGGTTTCATCGAAGCTTCAGCTGCATTTAGTGTTTCTTCACCTTTTCAGGTATTTGCTCCGGCTATGAGTACAGGTGTGCGACTGATGTGTGCATCAACAGCTCACTAGTGTGCAACGGGCGGGAGAACTGTCATTCTGGTGCTGACGAGGAGTCGTGTGGAACTTCTACAGGTGAGTCGAGTGCGTTTCCATGGATACAGTTCTGAGGGCATGTATGCCTAAAGAGAAGACTACGGGCCATATTCTAGAACCTTCCTTAACTCTAAGGTTTACCTTTAGCTATTGTTTGCAGGGCGAATACAAACGCTTCAAGTGGACCTTAAAGTTAGGGAGGGTACGGGCCTACGTTTTGCCTGTGCCGGTGTAGCAGTAAAAAGTGTCCCCCTGTAAAAAGTGTCCACTTCTATTGTTGAATGACGGAATAAGCGGCATGCGTATAGAAACCAACTGCCAGAGATTAGAATGTAACAATAGGGTCTTTTGTTCCCCGGACAGTTTTTCCTAGGACATTCTTTCCCTTCACACCTGTGTAATGTTTTTCACTGCCCCCCGTTTGTCAATGCCTCCCAACAAAAGATTGACGGGATAAGCCGCGACCCGACGATGGGGGAGGCGCTGATAAACATGTCTTTTTGTATTTGAGTGTCCGCCACACAATAAAGCGGGCAGTGTCATGCGTGAGGCATTCTCATACATTACACTTGGTATGAAAGGAATCCAAGTCCCCTGGAATCAAAGTCCGGTCTTATTGTTCAGCGAGGGATTAGAATATATGGCTAGAGAGACCATGACCATTCGAATACAACTTACAATAGCGGGCTATTGTTTGGCGGATCTGCTGTCGTCGGATGCTGATTCCTGTGACACGTGTGGGAACGCGGAAGAAGTCCCCCTGGAAACGAAGTCCGGGTACTATTGTCCTTTTGAGGAGCCTTGATAGTCTAGTGCTTATCACGTCCGCCTACCAAGCGGTTCGAAATCAGCTTGGCCTATGGATAAATCATCCCTGGCTCTTCGCGTCCGTCACATCCGACACTGAGTAAAGCCTGCCGCACACTGGAGTCATTCGAGACCGTTTGCTCAGTCGCGTGTGCGCGTATTTTCGGTGAGTTTTCTCCCTCGTCAGCCATAGTGCCTTATATCATGTGCCTTTGCCATCCAAGTGAGGAACATGAGTAGTTTGAGACGGCTTCCTCTCTACTTACCAGTGCCAATAATGCTGTGGGTTCGGCCCTGACAAAAAAATATAACAGAAAGACAAATACAAATTGTCCTTGTGGATTAGGCTTTCGTCATGTTTGTGAAGGGTACGTCACTAAGCCAGACCATAACCATTACAATGCATGGGCTTCCATTCTTGGGACTTTCTTCGCTGGTAAAGCCTAGGTCACAAATGCACCGGGCCCCTTACGATTTTCCCCACCCAGCGGCTTGCTGCGGATTTTAGAGACTGAAACTCGGATCTAAGATGAATCAGGCCGAAATCGCCTCAATAGATAGGCGGAAAGTAGGCTGGATCAAACTGGGCACCGTAGAAATTGGCCAAAATATCTGTTTTTACTCGCCGTACGGGCCCCGGAGTGGATATGTGACTGGGGCTTTAACTGGTATAATTTTGTTGCTTATGCAAGCACTTTCAACACACATACATGTATACTCCCGTTGAATACACCCCCGGGAATACACCAGCGTCGTAGCTTTCCATGCTGTCTGTGGCTGATTAACGGAATTCCGATCAAGCTCTGTCTGGCATGGTGTTATTACATCCTAATGCGGTTTTTAGGCCGGTGATATATAGAGATTCCTTGCTCTGTGATTTCCTATTCGCAATTTGCCAAACGCATCTGAAATAATACTGGGAGTCCATCGGTGGTGATTTATGAATTGGGGTTATTTCACCCGGTTGCATTGATGCGAGTTGATTGCTTCAAATTCACCTGTACATCTTCTTAATGATATAATGGAAATGTTTATCAGATTGATAAAGGCGGAAGTACAACATCATGGCCGCCTCCAGTTTCCACACTTGGCAGTATCGATGAAATGACAACAGGTTTCTAAGGTGAAAGACATGGCTTCCTACCAGACTCGAATCCATAAGACCCTCCACACCAGGTTTTAACTTGAAGAAAGTTGAGAGAAATTGCCCAGAGAAACTAATGCTTGGAAGTTGTTCTCTATGGCCCACTAGTATCAACCATGAAAACCGTTTAAAAATTCCAAAGCAAATTTTTGAAAAATCAACATTTTGTTCAATTTCGCAAATTGGCATCTTTAGATTTAAAAAAACAATGCTATTTCATGATACTGATGTGACATTTCATGACCATCTGGATGAAATCTTTTATAGAGATCATTTCCCACTTGTCTTTGACTTGTCGAGAAAAAAAAATCAAAAAATCTGCTTTTTTGAAAATTAACGTTTTTTAGAGACCGTTCTTTTTTAAGAAAAAAAATTCGTCAAGTTAAATGTGGTTAACCCAAGACTAGTAGAAAAGGATCACCAATTAGAATTGCGCCTGAAACTTTTTAAGCATGATTAGCTGCATTAAACTCTCTAATTGCCTGTTTCAATCTTTGTCCACAGTCTGGATGTTTGCTGTCTTTGACGAGATGGCATTTCCAGTAAGTCGCCAATGAGGTAGGAACCGTCTCGAATGCTTGCTCAGTATGCGCCCTAGCCCACAATTGTGTTCAAGTTAAAATCTTGGAGGAAATATGCTCCTCTAAGTTAATATGATGCA
>NMRB01004728.1:0-18382 GCA_002633025.1 Notospermus geniculatus
GGCTTTTGTGTGGGAAATTGATCAGGACCGGGATGTCCCGTTCAATATGGGGATGGTAGCTAAGATAGAGCGAGGCATACCGAAACCAGGTCCTATACAATGGACGCCTTTTGTGTGGGAAATTGATCAGGACCGGGATGTCAGTTTCATTTCAGTAGTTTTAACCACTAGTGACACCTATTGAGCGGGCAGTGGGCTAGGGTCCCCATTCAATGGTTTTATTTTAACCACTAGTGACACCTATTGAGGCAGTGGGTTAGAGTCCTCATTCAATGCCTAGCGGACCCATTCATTCTTGATTGAGCACCAATCAAGAGAATTTTCTATTGTATCGGTCCGCTAAAACTTTGCTGCCGTCTTTTGGCAATAAGCGCGGCTGATTGCTCCTAATCGTACAGCGTGAAGACCGCCGTACACGATACATTTTTTCCTACGAAATATTTTGCAGGAATTTATTTTACCGTGTGTGACGGGAAACATCGTCTCATTTTTGTCGTGTAGGAAAAAATCCACAAATAGGTTCTGTCCTTTCTTGTAAATAGATGCTATACAGGCCCGTAGCTAGCATAGGGACAGGGGGCAAATGCCCCCAGGCCAATTGTTCAAAAAAAATTTTTTTTCAGCAAAATCAAATGGGATAAAAGATCAGTATTGTTCGTGTCTCAGAATGCAGGAAATTGACCTCAAATTGCATCTCAGAGCTTCTAATTTTCAAAATTTTTCCCAGACCCTCCGCAAAACCGACCCCTTCGGCACTGCCCACGTCCGTAGAGCTCGTCTGCTTAAAATGCCCCCTAGCGAAAAAAAGCTAGCTACGGCCCTGCTATAGGAATTCCTATCGTGTACGCGTGGTAGCAGATTATTGTACAACTGACGCTTTGTGCCCCTTTGTCCGCATGTAATAGGTCAATCCTACAAAAAAATATGACCCCGTGACCGGGTCATATTTTTCGTCACACACAAAACATTTACGGTGCAACGTAATATCTCCAAGGAAATAAATCATGAAATGGGATCATCTATGGCGGGATGTGAAATATTTCCTTCCAATAAAATTGGATGAGAAATCATACGAAATATTTCGTAGGAAAAAAATGTATCGTGTACGGCGGCCTTGTTACAACATAGGTTTTGTAATCTACATGTACTAGTATGCCATCTGTGAAAACGCCAGGGTTAACCAATGGTCAATTTAAAAACCATTAAACCACTAAACCATTAAACCACAGTTCGAACAGAGTGTAGTCGTAATCACTGTGTATTCGAATCTCATTTAAGAGCACCCAAGGGCCACCTTAATGGTTCCCACGTAGGAGATGGTTTAATGGGTCGAATGCATCGTGGGTCCTTGTCGAATCTGGCGCAATCACCCATCTAGTCTGTTAGACAGTATCAAATATAAGTGAGGTTTCGCAAATCTGACGAAACACGAAGTACGAAATTCAACTTCATTTCCAGGACCTAATGTATTTCTGGAGATGGTTGCTACCACAAATGCGACCCCTCCTGGTAGAACCAGGCATACGCTTAGAAGGTGAGCCTCAAAAAACTAAGATGACACCAGGAGAGAATGGAAGAAATAGATAGTTTCAGATTTCATAACAGACATACATTAGCGAGATTTCGCACGTCTGACGAAACACGAAGTACGAAATACGAAATTCTACTTCATTTCCAGGACCTAATGTATTTCTGGAGATGGTTCGTACCACAAATGTCCCTGCTGCCAGCGCGTCTTTTAGCGTATCATGTAAGACTGAGAGAGTTATGGTGCATCTTGAATTTTTGAATTTCCACTTCGTATCTACGAAGTGGAAACGAAAGATAAATTTCAAAGTTTAATATACACCGTAACTCTATTGGTCTAACGTCATACACTAAAAGACTCTTGCAGCAGGCGATATTTGTGGTACCAACCATCTCCTGAAATACATTACGTCATGGAAATGAAGTCCAATTTCGTATTTCGTACTTCGTGTTTCGTCAGATTTGCGAAACCTCAATATTAAATTCTTCTTGTGCACTGCGTCGACAGGTCATCGAATAAAACAAAAATATTGACAGGGCGCTTGTCTGCGTTTTGCGGCGACTCCACGGTTTCTTTCGGTACGCAGAGAGGAGAGTTAATTACAGAAAAAATATTGAAAAACCCTATTGAAATGATGTATTTTCAGCTTAGTTTCGCTTCAAGCACATGTCCATCCTCATCTTTCAACGAAACTATTTTGAAGAAGTTTAATCCCCTTCAAAGAAAGGCCAGGCTAATTAGACAAGGTATCGCCAATGAGGTGCTATACTTTGTTGTTAAAGATATAAGCGACAACGAAATCGCTTACAGCAATAAACAATGCCCTTCTACCATCGACCGTTTTGATATTCTTTGCTCGTCGTCACTTTTTCGATCAAAGTGGTTTGGAGTCAGCAGTCGCTATTTGTCACACAGAATTCATTTGTCCGTATCTCAAGGGCAGGCTAGGTCGTCTCATTCTCCCATAGCAGGGCTTTGGTCTCGCTCCTCTTCAGACGGAGCTAGACCAAAGCCCTGCTATGGGAGGATGAGGTATACCGGTCGTTTGAGAACATGGTAAAGAAACTGAAGGATGAGAAAGAATTATTTGACGAGGATTAGAAGTAGAATACAAAATTTTATGATGTTTTTCAAACGAGCTCTGTCCAATCAAAATCATCAGAATACTGGTTCCCGTCTTTGCCGCCGACACGTCGGCAAAGATGGGAACCAGTCTAAATCATCAGTTCTTGTCGTATTTTATTGTGGCATCTGTTATCACGGTGTACAATCAACCTTGCCGTACAGCTACGGGAGAAAGTTCCGGTCACATACGCTTGGCAAAGCTGAGATTCCAAATTACTATAAATACCACTGCTAATAAAATGACAGTCCTAGGTGAACGAATACATTATAAAAGGCATGCTGCTGTAATATCTCCCAGAAATTCGCAGGAGAACGCATGGAAAATCGGCAATTTTAAAATGAACTGTACGGCTGCGGGAGAATTAGACTTCTCCCGTAACCGTACAGTTCATTTTAAAATTGCCGATTTTCCATGCGTTCTCCTGCGAATTTCTGGGGGATATTGCAGCAGCTAGGCTTTTTAGTGTATTCATTCGCCTTGGGTTATCATTTTGCCCTTAGCATGGTAAAGTCAGCTGCGGTCATCCACTGACCCATGGACATTGTCCATTCCACGTGCCAAGGGTGTCTTTGGTGACCGCAGCCTCAGGGTTGTTGCGCCGAGGCTATGGAACACTTTGCCCGAGTCTATGCGTGCCCTCACTGGCACAGCGATATTCAAGCGTCGTCTGAAAACATTTTTATTTTTGAAGTATCTTAACTGAGCACAGCCAAATGTCTTACTCCTTCAATTTTATCACCACGTGTGATTAAAGGTCCGTGGAAAATGCAACGATCAATTTCCTAACTTCCGCATTCCATTAGGTCAAAGATAGATGTTGCCAGACTTTATTTATAGTGATTTGGAATCTCAGCTTTGCCAAGCGTATGTGACCGGAACTTTCTCCCGCAGCTGTACGGCAAGGTGGTTATGTATTGAATAAATGTTATTCTGTGAAGCGTTAGTTCCGTTTTCAACACCTTCCTGCGAAATGTACGTTGTGCCCACGTTCAAAGGGTTTCTCTTTCTTTCTTACTTTGACTAGAAATATATCGACTGAGTAGTAAAAGTGTGGGAATGTAGAAGGCATATGAGTCACGCCTGGCTATAAAGGGCAGACAGGGACCCCTACCTGAATGAAAAAAGTAAACATCACCCCGTGGTGAAAAAAATGTTAAGCAACACCCAAAATGGTCAATGCTTTTAACTGTCAAGTCAGGCATGTTGCCTAACCTATCGACGAAATGAATAATTAATGGGGAAATGCTACTAATGGCGCAATAGAGGCATCGACTAAAGTTTCTTCATCGACTTGGCACGAATCATCGGCAACTCGCGTGGTAAACATGCTATGCTACCCCCTCTGATTTATCAAAAGGAATTCACCTTGTTTAAACATTTTTTTAACTTCAACAATTATTATAAGAATTTGCCTTATTTTAAACGCATTAAGGAGTAGTGTTTACCGGTAATGTTTTAGACTTGTATTTGTCATTGATTTTACCATTCACAAACAGTAGGCCTACTCTCTTTTTTTCTTTTCTGTTAATGGTTCGGAGGCGGTGGAGTTTTTTTTTCAAGTACATGTATATAAAATTCAAAAAATTCTATTCATATCATAAACCCGTTCCCCAAATCTACGACTCATCTCGAGACCTAAGATTATTCAAAATACGAAAAACCCAATAAGTAAACATCGCCTAATTATTCCTGTATCGCGGATAAATCCTTGTCATTGAATTGGTTGTTTCAGAGAGCTCGGGATATATTAATTATGTATAGAACGTCTTGTTTCCCTAATCAAACACAACATTTCATATAATGAAAGATTACATCATAGTTGGGAATCTCTTTTTTACTTCGGTGCACCAACGATGAAAAATACCTTGAGGGCCCATTCAGGTATTGATTTGAGAATCTCCTGGTATAGGTGCTGGCTCCGTGGAAACTCGGGAATAAATTTGAAAACAAATGTTACATTGGGCCTAACCCTATCTTGAAATCTCTCCGTTAAAGGAACCCGGTGTAACGTTTTTCAGTGAGGCCCGTGTGCCAGTGTGACATTACAATAGATTGACGGAATAAGCGGCGAGTTGACAAGTGGCGACACACAGAGAAACAGTGAGTCTGTTTCCCAGTGTGTTCCAAACAATGGGAGTCACACAGAAAAATGGCCACAGTGAAAAACGTTACACTTGTTTTGCCACTTTTTCTCGACAACCGGCGCCACCATCGCCGTGCGTGCCACTCTCCAACCCCACGGCCTCCGTTTGTCGTTTTTTGTAGTTCGTATGGCTGCCGCTAGACGCAAGGGCCCAACGCGCCGCGTAGCGGCCAACAGCGAAGCTAGCCAAAGACTTGTCATGGGTCAGAATAGAACTGGACTCATAGGAAACATGCACCTAATGTTCAGATGGAATATACCGGACGGTTGGTTCACGTTTTTAGTGACTGTGAACGTAGATGGGTACATTATGTAGCGATATGCTGACAGATTTGCTGGGGACTTGCTCTGTGGATGTTGTAAAATGCGATTTTTGGAAGATTATTCTGATCTGCAACGTCATTTTTAATTAACATAAAAATATGTTGAGTAGCTGGGATATGTTTATAAACATTTATTGAGCAGCCACCGTCATGACGTGGCCGGCTGGCGCATCGGTAGAGCGTCCGGCTCTGAATCCGGGGCGCCGGGTTCGAGCCTTGCGATAGGAATTTTTATTTTTTTCACGTGTCAGTTTCTCTGTTTATTTTTTTTGGCTGAAAATAAATCTCCCCAGCCCTTCCATTTCCCTACAAATCTGCATTTGCTAATAAATACTTATAACCACAGATCCCTGTCAGCTGCCCTGCATTCAGAGAGACTCTTCACTAAAGTCTCTCTGAATGCAGGGCAGCTGACTACCATCCACATTCCCCTCCCAGTCACCAAAAATATCAACACCACAACTAACGTTCAAGACTACTGGGTGGCTCACGCTAGAACGCTTTCACTATCCCGCAGTTTGGCAGGCCACGGGCCTTCATAAGCGAAAATGTTGGCAGTACCCACGGCAGCCACTGTAGCGGCGTAAACATTACGATGAAATCAAAGGGATTTTCTGCTGGGAATTTTGCTGTTCGAGGGACTTTTCAGAACTTTTGACATTCACTTTGAAACTTCCTTCCCAAAGATTCTAAAAAAACTTTCATTGGTTTGAGAAACAAAGTTTCTTAATTACGATTACAGATGTTACGGAGGGAAACTTTTTCCCGTTGAACTAATCGCAACAACGGATGAAACCAACTAAGGAACGTTGGGGCTGATTTAGGCAAAAATTTCGACGTATTTTTATAAAGAAGATTGATTGATCAACTCAAAAGTCAAAACTTACTGAGCCTGAAGCGTAGTTTACGATAAGATTTCTGATATTTTGACGGTAAAATTGTTAACCTTTCGCACAGTACTGGTGTTCTCTGAAGGGCGCTGTCTCTACCAGCGATCAGTGGGAGGTTTGGTGATTGGAGTAACAGTCTGTACTCTGCTGTTATGTCAATTGTCGCTCTTCCCGTTGTTCACAAATGGAATTTGGCCATTGGAATTTCCATTTTGGTTCCTGAAGCCGCCGCTAGGGCTAGAAGGCTTCGGTAATGGATGCCATTTTAAGATTCCTTTTTCCAGTAAAATTTCTTCTCCCCGGTCTAATAAAACGACAATGATTTTGAGCTTTTGTTACAGATCTGCAGCACATACAAACACTCTCATCAAGAAACTTCGATGTTGCCATTTCGTGCAATTCGGCATGTTCGATTACATTTAGCACCACGTGGATAGGGGTACCCTATTCTAAAAATAGCCCGTGATGTCAACATAACGATCTATAAATAGATCAGCGACAAGTTTCCTGCCGCAAAGATGGCAGCCAGTACCGAAGCCTCCTAGCCCTAGCGGCGGCTTCGGGAACCAAAATGCTACCTTCCACCATTTGAATTTCGTTTCCAGTGTGCTGACGTTCAACTTATCGCGGACCTGCATTATTCATCAGACTGCCAAGATTGTAAGGGTTTCACAAAGGGTTCACGACCGTGAAGCCATACGGAGTTTACGCAATCGCCAGAATAGAACTACGATAACATTTACAGTAAGGTGACCGTTTTCTATTAGCGAGGTTTCGAAATCAAACGATAAACGTAAACGTTAATGACAACGTTATTTTTGTACTGAAAATGAAATGTAAAATCTGGTTAATGTGTATAGTACGAAAAATTTCGTTGTAAAGTTTACGTTTATCGTTTGATTTCGAAACCTCCCTATTGTCTGAGCAGGCCCGAACAAAAGCGTATCTATTCGTTGGCCTAACTGGCCGGTTGCGAAAACTCAATTTTTTAACATGTCTGACCCGAGGTTCCCTTTTTCCAAGGCCGCCAGCTTCATTAAGCCCATTGGTCTATGTTGTGTACGTGGGAGGCAACGTCGGACACAACTCCATGGTGTGAACGCTTGTACATTCGCGGAAGCGGAACACCTCCGGCGACCCTCATCCGCAGTTGCGCCCCGAGCTGTCTAACCATGCAAGCGCTACTCCTCAAAAAGGTCGACGACCTCGAAAAATAATGGCGGCCAGATTGAGTACAATGATCCTTTGAAAAAGGCAAAACAATGTAGAGGTCTGAAACGAGGCCGAGTGCGCCAAAGACGCAATATGTGCAGTTCTGTAAGGGGCCGTCTCAAAATTGTTTTGAAACAAAAAAAGACGAAGTGACTTCGTCTGGGGGGAGGGGGTTCTCGATTTNTTTGGCATCAATAGGGAGTTTTCGCAAATCTGACGAAAAACGAAGTACGAAATACGAAATTGGACGTCATATCCATGACGTAATGTATTTCAGGAAATGGCTGGTACCACAAATATCGCCTGCTGCAAAAGCGTCTTTCAGCGTATGACGTTAGAACGACAGAGGTAAGGTGTATATTAAACTTTGAAATTTATCTTTCGTTTCCACTTCGTTGATACGAATTGGAAAATTAAAAATTCAAGATGCGCCATAACTCTCTCGGTCTTACATGATATGCTAAAAGACGCACTGGCAGGAGGGATATTTGTGGTACCAACCATTTCCTGAAATACATTACGTCATGGATATGACGTCCAATTTCGTATTTCGTACTTCGTTTTTCGTCAGATTTGCGAAAACTCCCTAATGTAATTTTGAGACGGCCCCTAAATTGGAAAAAGTATAGAGCCACCGTTTCGGCCTCGTGTTGAGAGAAATGGCAAATTCTCTATACACGTAATTATTCGTCACCCCTATTCTATCTCTAAGGATGGTTTCACAGTCAAACACCAACGCAGAGTGACTTCAGCAAAATTGTCGATATTGTTGGTGCTAAATTGCATGGTTTCGTCACCAAGTGCATATTCTGCGTGTCGGTGACGTCACAGGCAGGTCGCTAGAAATAGCCAATGAACACCTCCGATAGGAATTATTCAGTTAGCGCTGGACCAATATGAAAATTGCTTAGAGTGTTTCGGCAATTTGACGGATTTAAATCTTAGCGACATCTGCTTCGCCCACCCGCTGACCGGTAATGAACAAAAATGGAGGTCATTACTCATGTCGATTTCATTAAAGCACTACGTTCGACATCTCTGGCCATAACTTTGTTACTTCGTGATACTTGTGTCAATTCTGACCGACGCGCGCTCGAGGTTAGAGAGGTTGCGTAGCGGCCCGACTCCGACTTAACTACGAGAATGAACTGTGCAGTCCGCTGTGGACATCCTTGATAAAAACGATGTGATAGAAGTTTTCAATTCGTCAAACACCATAAATGGAAGGCAGAAAAATTTGGCCTTATAAATCGGAAGTGCGGATAAATAATGAACGTTGAAATCGTAATCCAAGTCGTTACGACTTGAAACACGACTATAATATTTGCGATTTATGTGCACTTCCGATTACGAGTCAAAATTATTCTGCCACAAAGTTATGGCATTTTATGATTTGCAAACGTCTATCAAATCGTTTTTATCAAGGATGTCCACAGCGGACTGCAATTCATTCTGGTAGTTGAAGCCAGAGTCGGAGTCGGAAAGGTGCGCAACCTATCTATTATGGCCGCAATTACTTTAATAATAATTAGTATAATTACTTTTACTACCACGCACTCAAATAGGAAATGGACAAGCACAAAGCGCAAAACACAAAGTATGAATTGGCCTTAAAGGTAGGTTCATATTTAGCGCTTTGCGCGTCCGTTCCTATGCGAGTGCGTGATACATGTAGAAAAAGTAACGGACAAGCGCAAAGCGCAAAACGGAGAAGTATGAATCTAGCTTTATACATGGAAAATGCTTTGTCATTTCTTGCCACGCTAGTTCCAATCATATTCCGTTCCAAGTAGGCCTACTGGGCGGGAAGGAAGTATGAACTAGGCCTTAGATTATTATTGGTCGGTGCGAAGTATAAACCCAGCCTTATTCTTGGCAAGTGTATTATTTCTTCCCCACCAATCGCGTGAAAAATTTTCCTATTCTATATAATATTCCGTTTCAACGTTTTGTCTTCGACACCATCTGACTTCAGATGTCGTCGTTATATATTAAACCTCTTTGACCAGGTCCGTGACAACCCGACCTTGTCCATCCTCTGCCTTTCATATATGCACGTCGCTTCCATAATAAGACCTTTCCTTGTTGAACATTAGAAAGCACGCGTGCCTGATTTTCTTGAGTGATTGTCTTATCTTTGAACTCGCCATTGTCATCGCCCACTGCCCCATCGTTATTCAAGCAAGGTGTCTGAACCGAAATTCGTACTCACTGACCATAAAGTGCAACTGCATTAAGAAAATCAAAGATATACTAGGTTCAGGATTTGCAGACTTTCTGAGTTTTTCCTTTCCATCCAAGACTTGACGGTATGGGAACGCTGTGGTGAAGTGGTTGAGGAACGGACTCGAGACAGGTGCGAAAGGAATCCAAGTCCCCCTGGAATCAAAGTCCGGTCTAATTGTTCAGCGAGGGGATTAGAATATATGGCTAGAGAGACCATGACCATTCGAATATAACCTTACAATAGCGAGCTATTGTTTGCCGGATCTGCATTCCTAGGACGCTGATTCCTGTCACACCTGGTTCGATTCCCGGCCGAGTTGCCACTGTATTCGCAGCAGTTCTGAAAGGATCAAGTGATGCGCTGCTCCTCGTGTTCTCCAGGTGATGCGCTGAATGAGCTGCTCCTTGAGTTCTCCAGGTGATGCGCTGAATGAGCTGCTCCTTGAGTTCTCCAGGTGATGAAACGTTGTTGAAACCTCCTAATCATGTTGAGTACCTTCGGGGTACTCGTTTTTTCCGTGAGATGAGTAGAAAGGTACTCATATTGAGTAGAAAGATACTCATAGCTAGTAGAAAGATACTCATAGCGAGTAGTTAGGAACTCCAAATGCAGCTCCTTGGCCCGATGAGTACCCGATGAGTACCTTTCTACTCGTCTCACTGATGAGTAGTCCAAAGTACTCAACACGAGCCGGAATTTTTTTTCAGTGTGTTGAACCGTCTAAACCTCCTTTCAACACCTTTCAACAGGTATTTCAACAGCTTGCAACAAGTTGCCGGAAATAGCTTCATGTTCCTATTTCTGGCAACTTGTTGGAAGCTGTTGAAAGACCCTGTGGAAGGTGTTGAAAGAGGGTTTAGACGCTTCAAAAGCTTTCAACAACGTTCAACACCTTTCAACTTCCAACAGCTTTCAACAAGTTGAACCGTGCAAATCCCCCTTAATAACGTGAAGTGCTTTAAGACTATAAACAGTGGAAATAAAAGCATATCGCGAAAGCCTCGTTATGGATATTGCTAATTACGTCACTTATTTTTCTCCAATAGGAGCAGTTCGCCACGCTTATTGCCAAAAGATGGCAGCAAAGTTCTTGCAAACCAATACAAAAGAACATTCTCTTGATTGGTGCTCAATCAACCATGAATGTGTCCGCTAGGCATTGAATTGGGCCGTAGTGACACCTATTGGTCAACTGACTGACAGCTTCTATTCGTGGCAATACACAACGCGGTGGATTCGAAACAGCGGCGTCCGAATCGGCATAAATATGTTCTGCAAAGATCAACGCTAAAATTGCCTTAGATTCTTTCGTAAGATGTTTCTTTTCACAGCATACCTTTTATCAAGAATTTTCAATTTCCGTTCGCGTTTATGAAAAAGTTGTCCATTATGTCACTCAGTCACACATGCCATGTCCAATGTCTTGCTCACGTTTTTAACGCCGCGTTTTTTTAGCGGCGTTTTACGAATAGATGCGGCGCTTGTTAATGAACCCGCGAACGTCACGTTTCGGAGAACCTCGTTTGGCGCAAAGAATCTTCTGTGTACTGAGAATACGGTGCCGGGTGGGGAGGGGTCGCTGTTTGCGCCAAAACTCTCAGTGCAGTGCAGGCACCAGGGAGGAACGAAGACTGAGATGTAGATGGGCTTAGCAGGTAGAAATGTCTGGAAATTGCATTTAAGATCTCTACCTTTAGAAATTTGCCAAAACAGGGTTTCCCGGCCACTTAGCCAGCATGTTTTCGCACGCAGAAGGTTAGCTCCCTGGAAACGCTGGATATGCCCTTGCATGGTTACGTCAGAATGTATCAAATTCAAGGTTAAATTCAAGGTGCCATCGGTTGTGATGTGAATGAAATTTTACTTCCGATTCCTTTGAAATTTGAGTCTACAGTATACGATACAAGCGGATTCCCCCTATTTTTTCCCCGATATTTAAAAATCATTTGGCAGGCCGTGTCGGGTGGGAGTTAAGGAGAAAAACTGGCATACATGTAAAAAAGGCAGAATGATGTAATTGGCGTCTTTGAACGCAGACGGGGATGACTTTAGATTCACCTCATGTCCACCCCATCAAAGCTTAACACCTACTCGGCCATTTTTTCATTCAATTCAATTTTTTTCTCTAAAAAGATGTTCTTTTTTCACCTTAACAACATTATCTGCTGCTTTCATGTAACCACCAGTACACCCTTTAAAACCACGAAACCTACATGGCTTGCACTAAAGCTGCGTACATTGTACACTGGTAACATTTTCCAACATTTTAAAGCCGCTCTGTATTGAATTTTACAGTATTTTCAAAGTGTAAAGCGGCCTATCCACGTGCAATATTATTGCACAATGAGGATCAAAATGGGCAATATTATTGCCAATCTTTCTCCCATCCATTATGCCAGAAGCACATGACACCCATTTTGGGCCCCATATTGTGCAATAATATTGTACCGTGGAAAAACCGCTTTAGGAGAATGCAGGCAGATGTCTCATAGCCACGTGATGGTCCTCAAAATAGGGAGTTTTCGCAAAGCCCCCGAAACGCCAACGTGAACGCCAAACCCATTGTTCGATGATGCCACGAAGAGAGCACCGAACAAAAGGATAGGCGTTCGCGTGTATTCAGATAGAGCACAGTACATTTTACACTACACTAACGTAGGACTGGGGCGTAGGCGGGGGGGTGCACTGGGTGCACGTGCACCTCCCCACAGCAGTAAGAGCGTTCCGCTCTGGGCAAGCAGAAAAAATCAACCTTAAATCGTGTAAATTTTGGCTAAGAGCATTGAAATCACATCTCAGAGCATCTAGATTTTAAAATTTTCTGGGGGAGGCCCCCCCTCCAGCATGTCCAGAGCACACCTTTGTTACTCTTCAGCATACTGTGAGGGAGGAGTTCCGTTTTCACAAAAATGTGCACCTCCCCCGGCTTACACCAGCATCCGCCCTTGAAGTGTATGTAGTAGGGTCAAAAGTTTGTACCGCTTGGGAAAATCGTTTACATGTTCGAAACATGTTGCAAACATGTTGCAAGTGTTTAAATGGTAGTGCCAAGAGATTACTCTGCATTTCATCCAATGGCCAATCGCTGCAGTTTGGCTCCAAGACTCGGATCTCTCACGAAATACATTTGCACAAAGGCTGCCGATGTAACAAGCCTACTTGTTCGTGTCTTTTCAACAGTTCCATTGCGTGATGCTCACTCAAAAGAAATATTTATTATTGGAAAAATCGGCCGATCTTCTCGCCCGTTTCTCCCCGTGACTGACTGCTCTTCAAGCGAGAAAACTATTGTCAGTTCTCACGTTTGTCACAATACATGTACATCTGAAGTTTCAATTCTATGCAAGGACAGTGACTCCCAAATCGGGTACATTGGCATTTTTTTTGACTGACAGCGAGATATCCTATTGCGCGCCTTCCTAGTTTAAAAAAATCCCAGTTACCGGTGTAATGTTATCAAAAAGACCATCACACCACATCTTACAACGACGTAGCACGTAGAGAATCCAAAAAAAGGATTTGTAGTTGCAGAGTGGAAGACAAGAACGTATTCGTGTCATTGTCACCATCATCGTGCTATCGGCCGGGGAGTGCGGGGGGAAATAGACGTGGACAAAGAATTAAAGAAACGAATATTCTTTCTTGAAACTTAAAGGGGCATTGTATTCCTTCCCTATCCTGCACTATACACAGGCAAAGGTGTCCGCTACAAATCCTATACACGCTTCCTATAAAACAACAGGAAGTGACGTAAAGGGGGGAGGACATGGACATGATGGAGGAGGCTGCCATGACAACCAAGCAAACATGGAAAATCACTTTCACACGGCTCACTGAGTTGGATGCAGTTTCTTGGTAGGCCTAGTTTCTTAAGTCAATGTTAACATTATGGTTGTCAACAAGGAGTGACATGTAATTCAATGACACACTAATTGAGTGTGTTGTTTCATTTCTTTGATGGATACAGAGCGGAATTCGTCGGCGTCATGCCACCGTCATATAGTCTCGTTTGGCATGCATTGCATAAGCACTGCACTGCCAGTGCATCAGTGCACATGNCTAGCCTGCACATTTAATGCCTACAATTCGCCCCGGCCTTCATTCATTAGGCCTAGCACGCGCTAGCCTACCGGCAACCTCAGCCGAGCTGGCCTAATAAGTTACCTTGGTTACATGTGCACTGATGCACTGGCACTGCAGTGCTTGTGCAATGCATGCCAAACGAGACCATGACGATGGCATGACGTCGACGAATTCCGCTCTGTATCCATCAAAGAAATGAAACAACACACTCAATTAGTGTGTCATTGAATTACATGTCACTCCTTGTTGACAACCATAATGTGAACATTGATCTAAGAAACTAGGCCTACCAAGAAAGTGCATCCAAATCAGTGAGCCGTGTGAAAGTGATTTTCCATGTTTGCATGGTTGTCATGGCAGCCTCCCCATGTCCTCCTCCCTTTACGTCACTTCCGGTTGTTTTATAGGAAGCGTGTATAGCGGACACTTTTGCCTGTGTAGGTATCGATGGCTGAGGGCATTCAGTTCTGAGCTGAATAACGATGACACAATAAAGAAATTAGTGAGGTTTCGCAAATCTGACGAAACACGAAGTACGAAATATGAAATATAAAATTCAATTTCATTTCCAGTGCCTGATGAGCCTGATGTATTTCTGGAGATGGTTGGTACCACAAATGTCCCTGCTGCCAGTGCGTCTTTTAGCATATCATGTAAGACCGAGAGAGTTATGGTGCATCCTTAATTTTTAAATTTCCACTTCGTAGATACGAAGTGGAAACGAAAGATATGTAAATTCCAAAGTTAAATATACACCGTAACTCTCTCGGTCTAACATCATATGCTAGAAGACGCTCTTGCAGCAGGCAATTATTTGTGGTAGCAACCATCTCCTGAAATACATTACGTAATGGAAATGAAGTCCAATTTCGTATTTTGTACTTCGTGTTTCGTCAGATTTGCGAAGCCTCACTATTAGGAATATTATCACCACCTACGGAATAAAAGAGTGGAGACGTAGGCCTACCACGTAACTCCAGGCATTTAGCAAAATCTAGATCAAAACCTTTCAAATTTGCCTTGGAACTTTAAAAGCCTAGATGTGTCAAGGATATTGAATATTTTTCTTCCAGTTTATTGCCTGGGGTCAAACAAAATTTTACCGATATTTCAGATCTTTTATTTTCAAATTCAGTTTTCTACAAAACAATTAAATCAATTATCTACTTTCTTTCCGTATTTCCGTTAACCGAAGACCTTTTCCCCCGAACCACTTCACGTAAATATTTTGCATTGTTTAAAGCTGAACTGCATGATAAAAACACCACAGCGCCGCGGTGTGGTGGTCTAAAGAAATGCAAACACGCGCCAATGTACCAGCAGAGCATGGTAGACTACCGGCGTTTGTGGTGGCGCCACTGTATTCAACCTCTCGCTTTCCACGGAGACACACCGAGAGTTAGCGTCCAATTGACAGGGTTTCAAAAAAAGATTATTTTGCCCTTTTTTCCCAAGAAACAAAGTTCCAAATCTGTGATCTGATCACCCAGTAAAAATCCTATTACATCATGTAATACCCGTAATATTTCAACCGTTTTTAATTTTCTTATGGTTCGTCCTCGAAACTTTTTGAAATCACTCATCCTCGACACAGTTTTGGTCAAAGCCCACGTCTTGCCTTTGAACTTTGAATTCCTAATGCCGCCTTTTTATGTGAATTTCTCGCCGAGTCTTTAGTGAATCCAGTTGTTAACGAAAAAAAAAGAAATCAGTCAACCACCGGAGGCAAAAAACTAATTATCGAGGTAAAAAATGTTACATGGTAAAGATTTTAGAAAGTTTCCGTTTATATGCATTGGTGGTGTTGTATCTGGTATCCCTAAACCATCTGCAGAGGTTTCTAGGGGGAATTTCCTAGTTTTTGCACATGGCGCTAAGCTGACTTGCCCGGAGAGTTGAATTGTATCATTCGCTATGGACGACTTTCATTCGTCTGGTTTTCTGGAGCAGAGGCTCCAAAAAGAAACAAAATTTAGCTCCGAAAACTTGCGTTTTCGAAAGCTACGAAGATTCGTTGGAGGAGTGCCTTGGCATAGTGGTTAAAGCCTAGGTCACAATGCACCGGGTACCGTACGATTTTCCCCACCCAGCGGCTTTCTGCGGATTTTAGAGACTGAAACTCGGATCTATTAGATGAATTATGCCAAATATCGCCTCAATAGATAAACGGAAATAAGACTGGATCAAATTCGGCACCGTAGAAATTCGCCAAAATGTCTGTTTTTACTCGCCGTACGGGCCCTGGAGTGTACATGTATGTGACGGGGGCTTAAGCGTCGGACTCGACAGCAAAAGGTCACGGGTTCGATTCCCGGCCGAGTCCCACTTTGTATTCTCAACTGACCTGAAAGGATCAGTAATGCACTGAATGAGCTGCTCCTTGAGTTCCCCACAGAGGTTTCTGGAGAGACGAGGGTAGTAATGTGAAGCGCTTTGAGACTGTAATACAGTGAACGGCTTTGAGATTGTATTACTGTTGAAAGCACTATATAGCAACTTCATATTTTTACAGGTTTCTGATACTTTCAACAAACATCATCACGAAAATATTGCTGTAAGTATGCCTTTAAATATTCTACATGTATTTCGTTCCGTTTTGCATCATAACCACAGGTGTGAAAGGAAGATAGGTCTCCAGGTATATAAGTCCGGCATCATTGTTTAACGTGGAATTAGGATATATGGCTATAGCGACCATGATCATTCGAATATAACCTTACAAAAGCAGACTATACCCCATTCAGTTCAATATCAGACTATTGTAATTGGGACCTGCATTTCTAGGACTCCCGTTCCTTTCACACCTGTTTACCAGGTCGTAATTTTCGAGCAAAAACTACGGTGCTGGAGGGAAACGGCGACCTCCAAGACCAAGATATCTGACATCGTAGTGTCATCCATAGAGCGATACGGCCCTGAATAAAAAAAATCTGTACCATTCAGGTTTCGCCATGCCGTCGGCAGGGTGACGCAGCTCATGGCCACCCACCACATAACTGAAGGATCGGCCGCGGTATCCTGACGTTAGCTCGTACTACAAGACTAGTCTATTGATCCGATTATATATGAGAAGTTGGGAAATCGTTCACCAAGACCAGATGCGGCAGATTATCTGATTGTGACCGGTGGTGTTCCGCTGTTACTGCATTTGCAGTGACAGCTGCTATGGGGTATTTTTAGGTGTCAACGTTCAGTGATTCACCAATCACCTGCTTTTGTCGGCAGGTGACGTGTGAGTTTCTGGCACGTGTTGCCTCTCTATGGGCAACACAACCATAAAAATTATGGGCGATTTTGCTCTCTATGGGCAATTCAACCGAAAAATGTGGGCGAGTTGGCTCTCTATGGGCAATTCAACCGTAAAATGTGGGCGAGTTGGCTCTCTATGGGCAATTCAACCGAAAAATGTGGGCGAGTTGGCTCTCTATGGGCAATTCAGCCGTAAAATGTGGGCGAGTTGGCTCTCTGTTGGGAATTCAACCGTAAAATGTGGGCGATTTGGCTCTCTATGGGCAATTCAACCGTAAAATGTGGGCGAGTTGGCTCTCTATGNATGGGGAATTCAACCGTAAAATGTGGACGAGTTGGCTCTCTATGTGGAATTCAACCGTAAAATGTGGGCGAGTTGGCTCTATATGGGCAACTTAACCATAAAACGTACGGGGGAGTTGGCTCTTTATGGGCAATTCAACCATAAAAAGTATGGTCGAGTTGGCTCTCTATGGACAATTCAACCATAAGAAATTATGGGCGAGTGGCTCTCTATGGGCAGCTCAACCAAAAAAGTACATGTATGTGAATTTTCTTTTAAATACTCTTTACTGCTCTCATAAACAGTATCTATATAGTCTGATAAGACACAGCGTTCAGAACGCCGACCAAAGCAAGCATATCGCATTTTCCCTAAGGTAAAAAAAACAACATCTTAAACTTCATTATCTGTGATTTAAGGGCTAAAAAAGTAATGAATATTTCTGGTTATTACTTAAAAGTTCAATTTCAACGTTATCTCAAGTCAGTTTTATTTCATTCCGTGAACACGTAGAGTGGTGTGAAAAATCCCTTGAATCATTGCCGCAGCTCCCAAAAGAAGGGACTCAGAATTTTAAGACTGCACCACGGCATGCATAATTGCGGTGTGTTATCTCGTCAGCAACTGAGAAATTAAGAATCCTAATATGGGATTTTGACTTGAAAGTGCCTGAAGAAGACCCCGATGTGGGTTAGAAAATTTGCAAATATCGGAGACGACTTGGATTATGTTGTTTGCGAAATTAAGAATACTACGAAACGGGAATAACAGGTGAATCTTCGCGCGAAATATACTTTATCCACTCGCCTCTAAGATCCCAACACGACACTATACCCTAAATCTCATACCACCCACGGCACTGCAGAGACACCGCTGGAATCGACTTTCTTCAGTTGATTTCAATTGTAATATAAAAGAGTCGGTGAGCCATGACTATTCATAATCTCGACCTGGAATAAGGGTCTAACTCTATTGTATTGTTGTATCAATAAAAAGTGCTTTGTCATCAAAAACGCCATTCCACCGCGGTCATTGGGAAAGCGCACAATCACGTGCCGATGACGAGGTGGTCGCGCGCCTGGAAACCCTTATGTCACTGTTATACTAGTGTCCCACTGGCGAATTTTGGCCTGCGACAAAGGACGAATAAAAAAATCGTAGCTCTTTGCAGACTGTCGTCTATGTTCGCAGTGATTCTCTGGCTCCATGATCCTATGCGAAACACATTAATGCTAAATATCGCAGCTTGTCGAGGGAATGTCGCAGACTTCAGATTCGCCCCTTGTCGTGAGAAAAAGTCGCCAGTGGGACACTAGTA
>NMRB01004728.1:18452-31821 GCA_002633025.1 Notospermus geniculatus
GGGGGGTATTAGGGAGGTTGAGATCAGCGACTTATCACGAATCCTTATACGTATACGGATAGAATTCTGTACAACGAGGACACATTTTGTTTCATTTCGATCCGTAAACGTATAAGGATCAGTGATAAGTCGCTGATCTCAACCTCCCTATTGTCGGGTTTGGGATCTTATAGGTGAGTGGATACAGCATACGGTGGTAAAAAACAATTTACGTCGTCGCAGGCCAACTGTGTTATAGGACCCATTCAGCAATGGGGATGTCTGACCAACATGAGAAGAAATAGAGAGGCAACGAGCTGCATTCGTTTTCTTTTAAGTTCTAGGTAGAATTTTGGTGGTTTGCCCGCCCAAGAAACCTACGGGATTACCAATTAACGTAGCTATGTCAGAAAATGCAAGAGTTATTAGAATTATTCTGACTGCTGGACAATTTCGCTAACAATTACCCACTGCAGTTATCAATAAATTGAATATCATTGCCGAAGAAATAATTGTTGGTGTACCGAATCTGTTGACATCGATCGTGCGAAGTCGCATGAAAAAAACATAAATTGATCACCGTAAGCCCCGTTTCCACTACAGAGCGGTTTTCGCCGAGATTTTCGGCGAGCGGTGCGGTTTTCACAGGGGTTTGGATAATCCTTCGATGGTTTAACAATGCAATGACGTGTTAATATTATCCCAATGCCTGTGAAAACCGCTCCGCCGCGATTTTCATAGTTTCAAGTGCCACAATCATTGTGCCTCATTGCCTACTCACAATTTAAAACCAAACGCCATATCGTTGTGTTCTGATGATAAAACTTGATCTCTACGATCGAATTTTCTGATATCTTCGTTCTTCACGCTGTCCCGCCCTAAGAAATTCCTTTTACAGAATCCAAAATTCCAATAGATTTTAGACCTACGCCACGTAAATTTATCAAACGGCGGTCATGTCTCGACGTGTGGTGTCAACTTGCCCTATGTGCGCTTTTCAGAATTTCTCAAAAACTAGCCAAAGGTATCCTGTAGGCCTACCTCATATGGATGATAGTACATGTATGCATATCTTCTCAGCTATTCAATAATGCTACATTATAAGTGAAAAAGGTCTACTGCAGCCTTATTTTGATGGAGGCAATTTTGTAAAGTTACGAAAAAAATTACATTGCACCAAAACTTGGTTTTGTGGAATAGGCCTAGTTGACATATTGGAAAATAACTTTCACTGATAAGTACTCGCAGGGTAGGTATCCACCCTGATAGACTACTCGCAGGGTACTTATGGACGCTTCGTTTAAACACGGGCCATTGAACCATCTTTTTTGAAGATGGGGATTTGGCCTAGTGGTTTAAGGCGTGCGCCCCTGAGTGCTGGCGATTGATGCCATATGCGAGGGTTCGTGGGTTCGATTCTGGTAGGAAGCAATGTCTTTCACCTCAGAAACCCGATTTCTATTTCATATTCTTCACTGATAAGCAAATACAAGAAAAGAACTTAAGAAAGCTTTGGCGATGTGCGAGAAAAGTCAGATGTTGCAGTCACGTGGAGTTTCCTTTTGCGTCTTTTTTGTCATTTAGTCGTGCAATCTTTGAAGTAACTTCATGTATATAGCAAAATGCAGGGGAACTAGGCCTATACACCGAAACCACAGAAAGGTATTGTTGAATGCTAAAAGGAAAGACGCCCAGCGCTGTGGCGTGTGGGTATAGCAATTTCACACGTGCGCTAAACTAGACAAAAAAACTGTATCAAATCTGTCACAACTTTCGAAGAACTAAATCAAAACTATGAAAATCTAACAGGTGAAAATATAAGATTTCTTACCTTGCATCCACCCTGGTATTTAATTCCTACAAGTTCGAACAAACTGCCAGTTGTCAGATTTCGATACTTATAACCGTTAGGCCAACTTGGAATGCTGCGACGCTATTGGTAGATCGGGGCGGTGTTGGGGAGGCGGCGCTATCCGCGTAGGTTGAAAGAGTGAGGTGTCAGCACGTCGTGGCCCGGAATGCAATCAGCGGATGTCGTACAAAAATAGGAGTAGACCAATAAAGATAGAGAAAGGGGAAAGGTCTTTAATGCTTTGATTAAAAACATTGTAAAATCAAAAGACGCGTTGTAAACGAAACTCATTCATACCTTTAAAGGAAGCCTCTCAGGCAGTTCTTTTAATGGCCGGAAGTTGCAAACGCGCATGTAAACTTTCGAGAGGCAGGCCTTGATCATATGAAAGACGTAAGGCAGACTTTTTCATAGCTGCTTTGTTTGATAAAGGTTAGCTTGTTTTGAATTGCTTTCTTCACGGGAAAAGAAAAACAGAAAAAAATTGCGCGACTTTTGTGTAACAATGATCAAGGGAAGCATTACAGGGTGTCCCAAAAGACGTCTTTCGATCTATAGAGTTGCATTCAGTTGAATTGACGCATTGTCCGTGAACGAATACCGGTGTAACGTTTTTCAGTGTGGTCCGTATGCCAGTGTGACATTAAAATAGATTGACGGAATGAGGCGCGACTTGACAATGAGCGACACACAGAGAAACAGTGAGTCTGTTTCCCAGTCGGTCGCACTGTTGCTACGAACCCCAAAACTGATGACGTAGGACACAAGAAAGACGATTACGTCATCGATTCCCGCTGTGCACTTCAGTGGTCGAAATGCATTGTGAGATCTCCATAGATGGAAAAAATCTACGTGTTCAGTGAAGAAACTAATGATGGAACAAGAAACTCGACGACATTACAATAACAATGGAGGCCATGTTTAAAAAAATCGAATCATGACATTTTCTACTTGATAATATTTTTGTAATTCGTTAATTCGACCTAGCTCCATTTTCGGGCAGTTCCTTACCTGGCACAGTGAGTTTAAATAAGGGATTTCATTCTGAAGGTTTTCTCAACCGTCAGTTCCTTGAGCAGCCCTTTTCATTACAATCGGTCGACTGTGATACAAGGTGGTGTAATTGGAATATTCAGTTGAGGAATTTTTTCTCTAATTGCTTTTCGTTCATCGGGGGTAATTGTTTGTGAGATGTTGCGTGTTGATTTGAGTTTTTTTCCCAATGCAAACCTAGTTACTCTACCCGGTNTCCCTCATCTGGCCACAAATATCGACTGCTAGTGCAGTCTCAGCCTACCTAATGCTGTTTGTGCCTTTTGTAGTCCGAAGGCAGGGCCATTTATGTAGTTCTAAAAATATTGAACATATTGAACTCAAATTTTTACCTTGGGAGCTCGAAAAAAGTCTAGAAAAAACGAAAGTAAACAAATTTAATTAGGAAAACGAAAATAAAGTTTCCGCACTGTAGAAAAGAAAACAAAAAATGAAAGCATTACCCTACAAAAAGTTAGGAAAATAAAAAATTAAATCATTTCCCCGACATAAAAGTCAGGAAAACAAAATAAATCAATATAAAACTTCAGGAAAACAAAAAAATGAAATAATTTTTCCATAAAAAATCAGGGAGACAAAAAATAAAATAATTTCCCTATGAAAAAAAATCAAGAAAGCAAAAATAAAGTATTTTCCCTATAGAAACGTCAGCAAAACAAAAATAAAATAATTTCCCAAAAAAGGCAGGAGAACAAAAAATAATAATTTCGCTGTACAAAAAGTCAGGAAAGCGAAAAATGTTTTCAAAATTGCTGCAGAAGAAGGTCGGGAAAATGGAAGTAAAAACCTGGAAAACGGAAGTAAGACGTCGGGAAAACGGAAAAAACAGAATTTGCTGTATAAAATGTCGGGCAAAATAAAAGTTGTATATAATTTGATGTCCCTTCCCAGAATCGTGCGCTCAAGCATTATAAATGAAAAAAATACGGGAATGAGAGTGTTTTATCAAAATATTCTTTTTGTTTTTTTCTGTAATACTAGCATGATAAATCTTCAATTGTCCAGTTGGTGCTGCTAGCAGTTGGCAGCACCGTCAGGTTAATGCGAATGTGGAATTAATCATTCACGAGCCGTGGGCCCCATCTGAAATGTAGCGATCACTCGCGAGGAACGCTGCCTCCTCGCTCACCGTGCCTCGCTGGAGTACAGGTGTAACATCTGTCAGGTTTCTGGGTATGAATGTTCCCCTCTTTTTCCTGCCCTCTTGAATAGTCATGGTCTTTCCAGCTGTTGATTTCAAACGTTCCCAATACACAGGAAACACTGAAGATGGGGAACATTGCCAGATGTTACACCTGTAAATACGTCGTAAAGTTGGATATGTGATGTTGATTTTGAGCTGCAAGATATCAATTATTCTGTGTTCGATGGTAAAATCTTGTCGTTCGACAAAATTTGCTGTCACAAACCATCCTAAACCTCCCCATGGCCTGGTGCCCTTTATTTTAGACCATTTTGTACAGTGTGGGGTGTGCTTCAGCTCTTTGCTCGCCATCTCCATCATCCAATCCCTTAAAGCGGATTGTTCGCGTCTGTCCAAAGTGAATAACCAAAAATAATAAAACAACCCGTTTTATTCGTAATAACAACTGGTAAATGCATTGCGGCGGCCGCTCCGTAAACTGTTCTGTGGAATCTTTGACTCGGCGCGAATAGTCCGCTTCAACCTTCCCCAAAATATCAATGATATAAACGTATTTCTCAATAGCCTATCGACGTATACTTTTACTAATGAAAACTGTGGGAAATTTTAACAAAGAGCCCACGGATGATATCAAAACTGCCCGTATCGCTTTACTCGCAACGACAACAACAACTACAACGTCGTGATCTCGTGCAAACATGAAAAATCTATCCAATCTCATCAAAACGTTCATTAAACATTCCTCTCCTTAAAAACCTCTGAGTGTAATACAGGAGCTAGTGATAATCGTTATGATCTAATGAGACTGGGAGAGGTTCAAAGGTAGCCGCCACTGAGCCGTGGGACCGGTCACACATGCTGCGGCCAGCCGCCTACAGGAATCATACCTGTGTCCAACCCTTGGCGTTGCATTCTGATCGAGGCGGTGGTTCGCAGCTCGATAGACCGACACTAGTCTCGCGCAGCCACACGTTTTGTTCCGCTGTACTGCTACGTAAAACTCCTCAGATTCGCAACAGCAGCTTGTGCCAGACACCCTCTCATAATCTGCCAGTAGGTGGCGCGCTGGAGGAGACAGGTAGTCTCGATCACCCGGCCGTTTTGCGAATTCGGGAGAGCAACGCGGAACAAAACGGCTTGCTGCGCAAGACTGATGATGCGTATTCGCAGCGGATGCCAACCTTGTTCCGTGGTCCCTTTTCCTCAGCTGTCAGAAACCCTAATCGCAGAAGTTAAGGCCTGGGGCGGGGTTACATTTTGTCTAACTGTCAACCTCGGCCGCAGTGCTCAACGCAATCTGCGTTCAAACTTGTCTTTTCATTGATGCATTGCCTGTTTTTTTACCTGGGCACGAGATTGGATTCTGTGCCACCACTCGGCGATTTGAAGCCACAAGTTGTGTACGCCGATACGTTGAAGTAAGAACGGCTCAAAGTCCATAAGGCTTGCCGCTTATAAACCAATAGGCCTATATTTAGAACAACGGATGCGGCCAAAACGTGATACATGTATTTTCTTAGAGAAAACTATATATTTTAAACTGGGCAGTACCAAAAATAGATATCTATTTTTGGTAGTACTTGTGGAGTTAGAAGAAAAAACTTTGGGTCAATGACATTTTTGAAAGTGATAGGCATTTCTATAAAAAGAAGGCGTGTACTTTGACTTGGACCGAAATGTCTACTGCGCACCATCGACAGGTTATTTTCATCAAGTATCCTATGTCTTCGAGTGAAAATCATAAGACAAGGCCAGATTTTCGCACTTTAAGACCTTTGTGTCTTTCAGTTACTATCCTAATTAAAGTCCCTCCACCCGAGGCGACAACACGCCAAAATGAATTGCAAAGGAACACAAAAGCCGACTCGCTTCAGTTTTAATTAGGAGTAAACATTTGGTGCGGACATATTTGAATTTTAACTACCTTTAATCCGCTTTGTAGTTTAAAACGTAACTACCTATATATGGGTTCGTTCATCTAACTAGTGTTTTCCAGAGACGGAAGGGTATTTTGCCGCAGGTAAGCTTCCTCAACATAGATCCTGTGAAATAGAAATATTGGCAGGGGCAGAAACCATTGAACCGTCTTCTCTCGGACCGCTGCCTGCGTCCTCATGTCACACACGATAGTCTTGTTCGTATTCGCGACATCCGCTGCCCATGTCTCCATGAGCAAAAGCGGAAATGACGCACAGCGTGAGTTGTAATCCTGGACAAGGCCTCATCACAACTCTCCGCGAACCGGAAGTTTATCCGATGTAAAAATACGACGAACTCCACGCGCGGAAGACGTCGCAACAGCTTCACTTGAGAACCGCAATGAAACACAACCGTTGTTTCAGGGCGCAATTTGGTCTGTAGCCGAAAAACAGATTATCAATGGTCTCAACCGTGAAAAATATTGATGGTTATTGAATTCTGTAAAACACGATCCAGGGACAAGTTGGACACGAAACGTGATATCGCAAAAAATGAGTAATTGTGTCACATACGGAGTTGTAACTGGACTCAGCACCAACACAGTTCCAGTCAATGAAAATCAATCGGGCAATCTCGATTCGGAAATTTCTTTCACCCCAGTAACTGTATTTAGCTTCCGGTAGTCGCACATCAAACGTTTTGCCAACCCAAACAAAATATGAGTTCTTAGAGATCTAATTACGAGTAATTCAATTTAACCCCTTTGTGGTTTTCGGTCTGTAGACGCGATTTAACAAACGGCGGCCATTTTCGCGTAGCTCAAAGCGCTGTTAATGGTGCCTTGTCTTTGTTGGTTTCTGGAGGCACCTGCGCCTGTCGGTGATGCTGATAGGAGGTGACACGTCCCCCTCGGCCCCATTAGCGTCCCTTATGCAATAGATTCAATTATTTCATCATCCTGGTTGATTTGTCATTTTGGCTGTTGATGCTTGTGTCGCGTGGTTGTCGTGATACGCCGATACCTACGACGGCCTTATGGGCGGTTATACCCGCAAATATTAACGTTACAAAATACCATGTAAAGATATTGCAAGTCATGATCTCGTGTCGATGTAATGCGATCTTGAGTCGTAGCTAAGAAAGACGTTGGGCGGCGCTGCAGTCGTCACCGATGCTCGCGAGTCGTAGCGAAGAAAGACGTTGGGCGGCGCTGCAGTCGTCAGGATGATCTCGAGTCGGAACTAAGAAAGGCGTTGGGCGGCGCTGTAGTGGTAAAGATGGTCTGAAATTTAGTGTGACCCGTTAGAAAATTCATTGAGCATCACAGCCCAGCCGAGGATTGGCGTTTTAGTAACTATTAGGAATGTGGAAGTTGTAATCACATTCTTTAGTAATTTTGATTTGTTCATTTTAAAAGTGCTAAAAACATGTAAAACATTTTCTGAACGCTGTACAACGTAATAATTTGATTACGATGTGTCGAGAAAGGAAGAGAAGAGAAATTTAACAACGTATAGAGGTCGGGTAATAGGATAATAGCAATAGGGACTAATGATTAGTTAAAATATCTAGTAAAAAGTTCATGAGGAAAAATTTTAATAGGCCTACAGTCTGTCATAAGCAAACTCCGCCCACTCCTCATCAATACGTTCTTGGAAAACCCATAGTTCCCTCTCTGTCTGAGTAAAGTCATCAATTGCGGTAACGTGGTTAGTCCAGCTACAGACCACTTACGTTTAGGATAGACGCCCGCTCCCCAGCCAGTGATCTCAATGGAATTGAGGGCCGGCCGACACCTGAACAGCAGACGACCCGACGCCTGTGATCTTTTCAAACTTATCAAGTGATGCTCGTGCAGTTCGCAGCCGCCATTTTGTCTAAAACACCGCTGATTGGTTGTTACGTTTGTCAGCGAAGTCTCGCGAGATTGGTCTATTTCGCAAGTGTTTTTCGTGAGGATTTATAAGTGTCAAATTTTCGCCGTGTGTAGGAGTTGATTCCCGTAATGGCGATGAGTCGGCGGAATGTAATGATGTTGATACCTGCTGCGGAAGTTGACCTAATTATATACTGGTCGTCCACCTGCTGTCATCAACGTATCACCATCAGATGTCGCTTCGCCCTTCTCAAACAAACCTGCTCTTACGGCGCCAAATTTGACACCGCGCCGTTCCAATCTAAATTTCAACGCCAAATTTCAATTTGAGTCGGAGGTATTTGTCAGTCCACTTGTAGGAGTGACTTTATCGTTAATAGATGACGCACTTGAGGCGCCATCTGGGTTTTGTCGAGTCTGACGTGACAGTATCAAATCAGGAAGGCGGGGGGATGTTTTTTGCCCAAACGTACCTTGTGTAGGTAGTTAGGCCTAGATCTATATTATTGCGAGTTGGAGCAGCGGTGTGAAGATCTTTCGCATGTCGAGCCTAGGCCTACGAATCGTCGAGATCACGTGACCGAAATGACGTCACGTTTTCCCGCGCACTGTTGGTGACGGTTTCCGTCATGTCCGTCTTGACGTCAGTGCGTTGCTCATGTGCATCATGCATGCATAGCACGTCATGCACGCAGGCTGCAGACGTCTTCTGTCGTCCGTCCTACATGTCCTATCCGTCTCACATTTTGGATCAAAATAGGCATCCGGTTATCCTTTAGCGTGACTCTCAGCCTAGGCCTAGGGCTAGGCCTACTCCTTCAGCGGGCCAATGACGCCTCTCTTTCGTCTGCTCACCCGCTTCGGGAATCTGAATGAAATTGAAAACCGGCCGGCCTCCAGTTCCAGCCACCACCACCATCATGCCAGCCGCAATCATGGCAATCGTGTTGCCGCGCCCATCGCCATGCCTTCTCAGGAGAAAAGTTATATAGTGGATTCGTACGAGCCATACCAGTACGAGACATTTGATTATGGCGATCTTGAAGATTTGTACGATAATCAGCCGAGAGAGTCCGAGTCTGCCTCTTTAGGCCTAACGACAGCGCCCGCAGCGACCACCACCACGACCACCGCTCGTCAATTTCAGAAGGACGCCACCTTTGAGAGGTTCAGAAAACCGTCGCTGACAGCGGGATTAGGGGATCATGGCATGCATGCTGTCGATTCTTTTTCTGAACAGGGTAAGTTTACCGTATACCGCAGACAACCAATAGGCTAGGCTATGCCTCTGCCTACTAAACGGTACCGGTAGCCTAGGCCCCTACCATGCCTACCGGTAGGCCTACGCCTAGGCCTACTGGGATTCGAACTGGACCAAGTGCAAAACAGGAAGTAAAGTCTAGTTTGAGTTCATGACACGGCATCCATGGATGTCAATCTGCATGCGTGCCTGTTAGCCTACATGGTGTAGGCCCTACTATATCTAGGGGCCTATAGGCCTATGTTTTGACTTAATGACTGTAGGGTAGCTACGATAGGCCTCCTAAAGGCATAGGCCTACGGTACGGTACCATTAACGGACAACTTGGTAACATCCGCACGAGATAAATCGACCGTGACCGTGAAAAAAACATTTTGCATCGTTTTTCCAACGACGTTTGAACAACAGGAGGGACTCTTCGTTTTTTACGTTTTCAGGCGAATCTGGGAAATTTGTGGCAATTTCTTCAACAATCTGGGTGCAGCACAGGAAAATACCCTGTTCCGTAAGGCCTATTTTGTACTTGGAGAAGAAGTATGGCAGTCAGATTTCTTCAGTCACTTTCACTTTCACTTTCATTTTCAGATTCAATATGGCCGCTAGTCCTTGTCGTCTCCGTGGTAACCGTTGCTGTGATTGTTGCGGGATTCATCATCTTCCTTGCCGTACAGAAGTACCGGAAGACAGGGTACCCTCAAAGGTGTCTCTGCCGGTTCGTTATCCAGTGCTTTGAGGTCTTCAAGAACAAGACTAAGAGTGCATGTTCATGTAGGAAGAAGGAGTCGGAGTATGTAAAGCTGGGTCATCTGTACCAAAGAAAAGGTGGCAACTACATAGTCATGCTGTGAGTATCGGCCTGTTCGCCGGTGATTTGTGAAGGTGCTTAGGTCGACATTCCGTCTTGAAGCAACTCGCGGCAACTAGCTTTCCGGCGATGGAAGCAACTCGGAGTGACTGATCAGTTGTCGATTTTGTCGACCTGAGCGCGCTTGCATCTCCGAGCAACTGTCGGATCCGCTAGTGCCGCGAGTTGCCCATGTCCTACTTTTCGGCGACTTGTCTCCAGTTCCACTGAGATTTGTCGACCTGCGCCTGCTGTTCGAGGCAACTGCCAGTTGCTCCGAGTTCCTCTCAATCGCTGAAATGTCGATCTGCATGCGGATCCGCCGAGTTGCTTCAAGACGCAATGTCGACCTGTAAGTACCTCAAGTCGGTTTCGAACTGAATCAAAGAGATATTGGGCTGAGGCTCAACGTGGGCGACTGACTGGCCTCTCGAGCTGACCGCACGTAAATTCACGTCTGTGAAAAATCGTCTCAAGAATCTTGTTGCACAGATAGAATAGAAATTCGTGTCTGCGAGATTGGAGATCGTGAGCCGTGTCGTGGACAACTCAAAGAGATGAGGTAGCACACCACTTGTCCGGGCCTGGTGGTCGAGTGATTAGTGATTTTCAATCCAGTGCGTGGGTTCGGTCCCCGTCCAGGACATGTCTACAAGAAATAAGTAAATGATGCCACACAGGGGAGTGCATGGACAGTAGCCCGTAGACGCCATACCGCGAGCTCCGGCAAAACCAAATAGGGTTCGAGGCCGTCTAGAGGGTAGTGAAGTAAAGTTTAGGTCAGACATCAGTCGTTGAGATGATCTCGGAGACTTCCGTACATGTACGTCTTTTGCGACCAGCTACAGAATATGTGAAACCAAGCAATTTCTTCTTTTCCAGCGGTTCTCCCCAAGTCTCACTGGACGCCGACGAATTGTCCCTCTCCAGCGAGGACGAATGTTACAACAGACTTAGGGACCGGACGGTCAGTCTGTCCAACCTGGCCATTAACGACACCATTGAATCCGAGTAAGAATTTTTCCCGAAACTCGTCAGACTTTCGAGTTTCTTCATCTTGGGAATATCGAAGGTTCTTAGTGCTCGCTCCCTTCGTCACCGCAAACAAGTACAGTGTCGGCGGTGACGAAGGGAGCAAGCGCTAAGAACCTTCGTAAGATGAAGAAACTGTAAGTACAGTATGCAGCGACGCCGAGGAAGCCAGCCTTGTGAGAACTCCATCCTAGGAATCTCAGGTCATTTACGGGCGAAGACTCTATACCCTCACGTAATGAAACTAGTGCTGGGAGGGGAGCGGGCGGGTTGTGATGACCCTGGGTGCGAGGACGTGAGAATCCCTGATGAGCTTAGGATGGTTTTTCGGTACAATCGGTTTTTGTCTCGTTCCAGCGACTTCAACAATTCGGCGCCACCGTTGGATTTCTCAACCCCGAAAAGGGACTCGATACTTGGGCGGATGACTGAAGTACTCAGTGAACCCGACTGACTGTATAAACCGAACTAAAGCGGGAGGCATGAACGCTGTCAAAGGAAACACATGTCAAGTCTCTGTGCGTCAGAATAAGTCAGGAATGTCTGATGTTCAAGTCTTCCCTGACTTGCAATTTTTGGTTGCATTTTGTTCGAATTTTGCGGCGGTGAACAAACTTAGGTCCACTTTGTGGAGTTTTCTTCAAAGTGTGTTTAGAAGTCTGCATCTCCGTTGTGGTGTCGTTGACTGGTTGTACCGTATACTTGCACCGGCCACAGTATCTATCTTGAAATATCAAAGCCTACGGTCACTTCGCCTTCGGACTACGTGCCACTCACATGGTAGCAGAGCGTAGTCCAAAGGCGTAGCGCTATGAAACCTTGACTTGACAGTTCAAAATGTTGTAATTCAACAAAAAAACTCGACTTCATTACTTTCTGCATCCAGACGTCTTACCATGACGACGCTGGTGTAAGAGTAAAGATCGTCCCTTGTAAAAAATGTCAGTTACTATTGTTCATTATGGATTTAAGGTGCATGGCTATAGAAACCGACGTCGGAGACTAAAGCCTGGCGCAGATCGACCTTGCGACTGGATGCAACTACCTGCAATGCCGTTGCCGGCAATGGTTGCGACTGGCTGAAAACAGTTGCAACTGATCAGTTGCACAAACAGGTCGATCTGAGCGGCCCGGCAACGCTATTGCCGGCCGTTGCAGGTAGTTGCAATCAGTTGCACATGTTCTACTCGTTGCCGACCATTGCATCTAGTTGCATTCAGTCGCAGTCGATGTGCGCGCTCTGGCAATGAATTTCCTCGTTTGTGGTGCACATTAGACTGGTTCGTAGTCCCAACTGGCTCCGATGTTGGGACCGGGAACCAGTCTAGGTGCACAGCCATTTTGAATGTTTATCACATGACTCCCGAGTACGAGTTGTCCGTTCGGAAGACATCGACAATTTCCGTGTAGCATTCAGTTCAGTTGCATGTGTCGATGTGCGCGCTCCGGATTGAGACTGGTTTGTGCCACTTGTTGCCGCAATGACCAGTCGCAATCGATGTGCGCTGTCCGCTCACATCGACAGCGACTGTTGCAGGTAGTTGCATCCAGTCGCAAGGCCGATCTGCGCCAGGCTTTACGCTAGCTGAGAAGGTCCAGGTGACTGGCTTCACTTGTAAACAATGAACAGTAACTCCTTTCAGGCTTTATTGGAAAATTATTTATCATACAAAATAGATAACATACATTGAATCTTATACACAATAGCAGGAAGGCGATGAGATGATGTGCTTGTAAAATCTACTTGTTATTTCCGACAAAGGAATGATGTTTGGATGAAGGTAACCTCGCAATGATGTCCATGTCATAGATAAATACACAAACACAAAAAGCATGCGACTAACAAGAGCTAATACAGACAGGCCTACTACTGTTACTAGCCCGTACCCTAGGCCCGCCGGCTTCTGATAAGCCTTTGGATAGGGATTATACTCATGATAGCGTTTTCATAACGCCCCAGGCTAGTAACATAACGCAGATTCATTCATTCCAAAATACCCCGTTTTTTCTCAGAATTCATCAACAATTCAACCACAAATTCCAAAACATCTAATTATTAAATAGCATTCAATTCACATTTCACCAAACTCGACTATATTCTCTGTTTCATTTTTCCAAGAAGATCAAGTAGACTGGTTCCTGGTCCCAACACAGCTCACGCAATAAGGGACCGGTATTGGGCGGCCATACTTGGCAGAAAGCTGCCAGGTTATGACATCACAGAATATTCTCCTCAGTTATGCATTAGACTACTTCCCTCACATCCCCAAAATAGCTAGCCAATCAACTGCGACGTTTCTCATCAGGCAATAGAAAAATAGTTAACCAATCAATTCCGACGTTACATCACGCAATACCGGTTCCTTATTGCGTGAGTTATGTTGGGGCTGGCAACCAGTCTAAGATCA
>NMRB01004729.1:917-11006 GCA_002633025.1 Notospermus geniculatus
TCTTGCAAAAATTGAAAAAAATTAAAAATTTTATTTTATTTTTTTCCCGCCCTCCGCTCCAATTATCTTTTTGCAGTTATAATATTTTTCACCAGAACTATTTGTGGCATTGATCTTTGCATGTCTTGTGCAGACAAGATCTTTGCTGGCTGGTTGAGGAGGTTTGCATACAACAATCATAATAACGAGGGAGCTACGTGACGTCATCAATCATACAAGAGGCTGGAAAACTTTATTTTCATATAAATATTTATTTTTTTATAATCCTCCTCCCTGAAATTGAAGATACAAATTTTTGAGAAGTGTGAAAATTAACTTTTTATTTTTTATTTTTTTCCAACCTCCTCTCCAATGAACTGAGCAAAAAATCTGCGAACCAACCAATAAAAAAAGTCTGGCCTTAGAATCTTTCTATGAATTTGTTGTCCATCAAATCTGGATCTGCTCGACTGACCTCGGACATTACTTATTCTGATGATGTTTCCTCAACAAAAATCACGCCAACGATGACAATGGTAGCCGTTGCATTGCAGATGATCCAGATTGTATGCAGATATTCATTGAGAAAACACGCATCGTCCGACCATGAAATATCACTTTCCTACCTGTAAATTAGTATTGATGAGGTATTTTCCATGACTAATGCACTGCACCGGCGATTCTGCCTGCTTACAATGTGGGCTATGTCAATGCCGACTGTACTAATGATTATTTATGATGTTGGTACATGTGGTATGCAAGTATGTCCATTGTACATTGGTAACATGTGGACAGGAACCAAGTCTTGAGGTGAGGCTGCCTTTTTCACAGAGACGGCAGTTGTACAGACTCTACATGTAAATGAGAAAATAGGTCAGTTTGACCTACTTTAAAAAGTGAAAGGAGGTCAGGAGGACAGGGTCATATAGCTGAGACATGGGGACACGTTTGTCGATAGTCGAACTATCATTACTTGTGTTTTGACGACCACAGTTGGCCTATGGAAATGCTGGCGGTCTGGAAGTGGTGGCAATGTCATCGTCTGATTCATACATCAGAATCCGTGATGATCATGACCATTATCAATACATGCACTAGGACGGTTTGACCTACTTCATGCTAGCAATATCTAGGTCACTTTGACCTACTTCCTACTACCACTATATAGGTCAGTTTGACCTACTTCCTACTTGCAATGTATAGGTCAGTTTGACATGACCAACTTCCTGTTCGGCATGCAGATAAGTGGGTCACACTGCAGTGATTCATGCTCATTGTTGTTTCCTGATGAATCCTTGTAGGTCAGTTTGACCTACAATCTATGGCGGTCAAATGTAACTGTCATCGCGCATGATGAAGATGACATTTGGCAACTCAGCGGCACAACGTTTAATGGACTCTCCTGTACTGACCACGCTAGTTATTATATAGTAAGCCTACTACATCAGGTGGGAGTGACACTACATGATTAGTGAGACCACTTAGCAGTGATTGGTGACCTGTTCAGATAGGACCAGATGATTGCTCTATCACAATGTATTGATTATTGATAGGCATTTTGTACACACTCGGTCGTGGAGTGGCTGAAGATAAAATCCATCCACTCCTCATTGTATGGAGTGGCAACAATGTCCTGCTGAGCTTACGATATTAGAGAACAGCAGACTCGCTAATATAGATGGAATTTCAAAGGGTTGGGAAGGTGTAAGCCTCCCGGTTGAACCTTCCCTCCCCTCCCTGGATCTGGTGGCGCGTGCATGCTTTAAAAAAGCTTTATCAGTAATGGTGTCTATGCGTAGCACTTACATCCGATTTTGTCACATGATAGAAAGATTTGTAACATTGCAATGGGTACTGCCAAACAAAAGGAGGCGCTGATCATCAACCAGGTTAAAACGCCAGAGCGCATGCCTTGCGATTGTTGAACGTCATCAGGCGTCGTGCGTCATTCTGACGTTACAAAAAATCACGTCATTCACAACCCGTGACGTCAATCATTGGCTTGTTGTTTACGCTAAAATGGTCAACTTTATCGATGAAATTCATCATGTTCCCGCAGAGATTGCTCAAAAGCAATAAGATATATTTAGCTGTTCTGTACTTAATGATAGAAAAGTAAAATTAGAAATTGAGTGCAATGTTTAAGTTTATATCAGACCTGGAAACAGAGTGTGCTATTCAGAATTAATTGGAAAACAACGTTAGCCTCACTTTCAATGACGTAGTTCTGACCTGGTTGATAGTCAGCGCCGTGTCGTGGATTAGTTCTGCCGGTACCTCATTGTGGCAGATACAGAAAGATTTTAAAAGCAAGCATCGTCGGCTCATGTCTCCATCATCATCATCATCATCATCATCAACACCAAGCTGAATATTCCAATTTGAGGATGCCACCTTCATACACACCTGTACCGGTAACAAAATAGATTGTATATTTCCTGCTGCCCAGCTGGTGGGACATGTCTCTTTAGCTCAGGTGGTTGACCAATAAAAGGCAGAAGGTCCCCATTTCAAATCCTCACTTGGCTCTTCATTTCTGCCCATTGGCACCCAACGTGGAGCCTCCATTACACACTCGTTGTTGAGAATCTCGCTTTGACAGGGTTATATCTAGGATTTCAGAAGGGCATGGTGCAAACTTTGTGAAAAGGGCACTTCAACCTAGAAAAAGGGCACTTTTCATTCGCGACATTTCTACTAATGGAATTTGAGAAGCTTGTCAGTTAAAATGGTCTTTATAACTCCAGTCAACAGTGAATTTACACCAGTTTCTAAGGTGATATTACCAGAAGGGACGATGATAGAGGGTCTGGGGGGTATTAAAACCTACAAAAATTTTTTTTAAGGAGCACGGCACCCTAGGGGGTTAAAAAAAGTGCACAGCGGCGGCCCCTTTTACCGGCACAGTGCAGCGCAGCTCTAAAATGCCCTAGATATAACCCTGTTGACCCCCCCCCCCAGTTCTTGCCTTCTGTATCTACGTGATCATCCAAACTGTTAGTTGGATGGTATGTCACGCCGGACACTGACTATTGAATATTGGGGTTAAATTTTCAGACGTTTATCCTCAAGCGATATTCTTCGGGCATGAATTTTTATCGAGTGCTCACCGGGAACGTCACCATCTTATTCATTATTGATGGGCAAGAACCAATTTTCTGAATCGGTTCGGTTAAACTAATCAAGCTGATGTGGTTCTGTTGATTCCTGTTGCCTGGACCACACTATTGTGTCCATGGATGCCATCATGGTCTATTCATGCACTGAACCGACTGATAATCAGGTTTATGACTATATGGCCGGTGAGGCGGACAATATTGTCTCGCTAAGGGTCTTCAATCAATGGACGAGGCAGGGTTTCAGAGGTTTTATGTGTTTACAAGGTGCAGCATGAGCCGTACAAGGTGCAGCTTGAGCCTGTTCGAGACAAGGGGCAAGGCGGTTAGATTACGCCTTAGGTTTGAACTGGCTGCATCTTTAGTGAGATCAACCCTTTACAGGGAGTCTCACCCCATTGTTTCAGAGTGCTTTGTGATTGTCTCACAGGAAGTCCTCCTACTCCAAGAACTACTGCCTTGATGAATCTTTGGTCGCGTTCGGAAAGCTTCCCCGAGGAAGCTCGGGGAAGCGGGAGAGCGTTCGGAAAGGTATTTGGAGAGTTGCCAAGGATTCCTAGAGCCTGGCCGAAGTGAGCGACTCGCCGATTCGCTCACTTGGAGAAACTCCCGGCATGCACTTCGTTTTCTTTCCCAGCCGGCATGCTGATTGGCTATACATGGAATATTTCACGACTGCAAGGGCACAGTAGTACCTTTCCCTGAGGAAGCGCAAATATCGTTAGGAAATTTGCCTTCACTGGGCATGCTCACATTTCCCGAGAGAAGGTCCAGAAACTTCCTCGGGGAAGCTTTCCAAACACGCTATTTATGAACTCCTGTGGATGTTTTCTGCAAATGACTGCTCCTCTGACGAACCAGATAACCAGACAATATGGACTCTGTCATTTCTTTTGAATTATTACCATTTCGTCTTGTCTGCCTGTGCAGTTGATGAGAGCCTCTGGCACACTTTGTCTGCAAAAGGAGTTAGTTCTTTTTCTTCATCATGATGAAAGCAACATACTTGAAAAAAGGTTTCTTTTGAGAAAAAAAATCTGCTGCTGGCATGTCTGTATCAGAAGGCTTGTTGATAAGGGGTGCATACTTTATTGCTGTTCTAGCTCCATGGTTCTGTCAATGGTTTCCAGGCACGTTTGGTGACAGTCCTACATCATATCGACACACGTGTGGGCCAAAGTCCCCAGACATTATGTTTTGCGAGTAATGCGCAGCTCTGTTTTCCAATAGACTCTATCACTCCAAAAGAGCACAGCACCTTACGGGGTCAGCGTCATGATGTCTTGCACGTCATTTCATGATGTCTTGAGGTGAGACGAAAAAAAATCAGATTGTGTCACAACGTCATGATCTCTGAAACAACCGGATTTTTTTTTCGAGTTGCATCATGGCATTCAGAAATGACGTGCGGGACGTCATGGCGCTACCGGGTAAGGTGCTGCACTCTTTTGGAGTGATAGTCTATTCTTGCTTATGGTCTGCTTGGACAAAGTGTACTATCATCCAAATAGGAATCTCCCAGTAGGAAACTTTGGGAGTTCGTGATGGATTGGCGTTTTAAAATATATTCATTCTGCCAATACCATACCTCATATGGACGCATTTGCTTTTAGCGCTTACCATATTGTGGCGATAATAAAGCTCCCAATTGGTTCAGAAGCTGAAAATGAGATTAATAACATATGTAAACCTCTAAAATGTCATTTGCGTTGTATCAGCAGACAGCGGGTATTACAGGAAGGACTGCGTCATGTGACTCTGTGAAGAGAAATCAGCTGCTGTCCCGTAGGACATAACGAGATTTGTCTCCTGTTCAGAATGCCTATGAGAGTTGCATGTCATATGTTCCTACCCATCCTCACCCATTTCTGAGGGATTTACGCTGTCTGTGTCATCAACGCCACAAGTATTTCTCATCAAGGTGGCTCCAGATTCACTTTGAAGTCCACCAATCCTTTGGCTGCACAATTGGAAGTGACACAGCAGTGTTTCTCTGACCAAAGAGGTGAATAGAGAGAAGAGGAGTGGCGTGTAGTAATAGCACGGAACCAATTTTTTGAAACGAAGTGTAACGTCGCTGTCGTGTCCATATGTGGTGATATTTCATCTTAGAATGTATGGATGTATTCGCATATCAAAGACCTGTGACAATCTGTTGTTGTGCTTGTGACGAGCCAGTCTTGTTGGCTGTGCATGCTTAAACTCCACTATGATACCCAAGTTGGGAGGGCTGGCTACATGGTATCCAGTTAGTGGGTGCAACTCTCTAGCCTCTATTTTTGATTCAGTTTGAAGTGGTGGCATATTCCCTATGTCGGACAACAGTTACTTAAGGCCCTGTCACATATCCACTCTGGGGCCCATACGGCGAGCAAAAACAGACAGATTGCCCAGATCCCCGGGGAATGAAAACCGTAGAAATGAAAATGAACATGAAAATGAAAATGAAAGACGTAATGGACCCGTACTGTCTCTAAAATCCACGGCAAGCTGCTGGGTAGGGAAAATCGTACGGGGCCCGGTGGATATGTGACGGGGGCTTTACAGGATCTAAAACGTTGGGGACAAGTTGTATGGCCTCCCCTCAATTTGGATACTGCCTTGGTCTGAAAATGACACCCTCTGAGATAAACGTGATGATAGAACTCTTGGCCCGTAGAACCTCGGTGGGTGAACAAATTTTACGGGTTACCCCCAGTGACCTGTCCACATCCTCCCGTGACAGGGGTTTTTCACGCCTCTCTCATCCACTCACTTTCTGTGCAAGTGTATGAAGAGGAACCAAAGCCCTGGTGTTGGAGGATGTCTGTCCATGACGATGGTTTATGGCAAAACAATTTGCATTAGAAAATTTGTTTTATTAATTATTCTGATTGATCTGTCCACATTAGTTGTGATCTGTCAATGTTTGAACTCCACCTATGCAGGCTCGTAAATATGACCAGTTCAAATGTGTCTCCTTGATGGGTACAATGCATGGAAAGACTGGTAGATGGGGTGTTGCCCCCAAATGAAGGAAACATTATAAAGATACACTGTGGTCAGCTCCTCTGCCTTGAAGAACATATGACCCACATCGGAATTATCAAGTCTGGCTTCAACTCTGGTTGGCAAAGTTAAGCAAGCAGGTCCTCAAGCCTACGGAGTATAATGGATTCTGATCGGCCTGTGAAGGATTAGGCATAGAGTCACCTGTCTGTGAAGACCAGCTGAGGCCTGAGGAATATAACAGATCCAGATTGGGCCTGTGAATGTGTAGGCCTAGAGTCACCTGTCTGTGAAGACCAGCTCAGGCCTAAGGAATATAACGGATCCAGATTGGGCCTGCAAAGGATTCGGCCTAGACTGCGAGTCACCTATCTGTGAAGACTCAGGCCTAAGGAATATAACGGATCCAGATTGGGCCTGCAAAGGATTCAGCCTAGACTGCGAGTCACCTACCTGTGAAGACTCAGGCCTAAGGAATATAATTGATCCAGATTGGGCCTGCGAAGGATTCGGCCTAGACTGCAAGTCACCTTTCTGTGAAGACTCAGGCCTAAGGAATATAACGGATCCAGATTGGGCCTGTGAAGGAGTAGTAGTCCTAGAGTCGTGTATCTATGAAGACCAACTCGGGCCTAAGAGTTAGGCCGAGAGTCACGACCGGTGTCTATGAAGACCACTGCAGTCCACAACAGAGCTGCACCTGTAGCAGCCTTAAATGACCCCAACTCTCTCCTGCAAACTCATCAAGCATTTAATTGTGCCATCGCTATCATCTGATAACAGTATCAGATCCTTTTACCCATTTGTCATGCTTTAATTACTCTTTTATGGAGGTTGAATCAGTCGGTATCGCTGTTATGCTCGGGTTGCTTCTCCGCATCGCTAAGGTAACGATAATTGTTGTGTTATAATACGAATGCAGGAAAAAGCATCGTCTTATGTTGCGTGTAACCTTGCAGAACTCACAGTCAGATATCGTATTGATCCTTAGAAAGAAGATAGGGTGAAATATTTATAGTAACAGGTTATCGAATCCCCATGACCGTGGGTGGGGTCATAAGTGAGACATCCGCAACAATTCGTCTTGCTGGTTAAAGATCTTTCTTCGATCTAAGCGTATTGTAGATTAAAATAGACCCGGAACGTCTTCAAGTTCATCTGCTTTCATACATAGTGCATTTTGCTCGATGACGATGTAATGATCTGGAAGAATGTTGCCAATTGTCATATATTGAACTGATGTTACAAGCCGATCAGTGATGTCTTTATTTTTAGAAATTAGCTATTCATCCTTAGTCATATCAAAAATAGATATCTATTTTTGGTCACATTCATAGGTAAAGCAAACCCATCTGTTTCTGATCAGAAGTCATTGAGAAAATTGTATGACATTTTTGTTATGGTTATAAATGTGTCTCGGTAGTTTGTTGAGAGAAAAGAAGAAGATATTCAGGTTCATGTGTACTTCATCAAAAGAACATCGGCCGAGCCTGCAAAGTTTCATTCACGAGGTCCTTCTTGAGGAGTATGGGTACTGATAGCCTAGTGGCTATCATGTTCGCTTAGCAAGCGGTAGGACGCGGGTTTGAATCCAGCCTGGGCCATATGGGATTGAATCATCCCTGGTTTATCAGTCTGTCGCATGGAACAGTAAAGCCCTGTTTACACGAGCCAATTTTGCCGTACGACAGAGTCGTATCAGATTTGTCGTACCGATTTGTCGGGATCGGCTAATCTGTTTACATGGGACGATTTATTCCCCGGATTTCTTCATGTGTCCCTTAGGACCTCGTGTGTCATTAGGTAGCCTTCATACACGTGATCTAATCTCGCTCCCTGATTGGCCCAGTCCATACGACAAGCAGCCGATGTCGGGTGAAAATAGAACACCCGACTTCTGCATGCGATGTTGCACCGACAAAAAAATCGTCTCGGAAGTCTAGTATACACGGTGCGTTTTTGTCGTACGTCTCTGTCAGCCGACACAATCGTACGACAAAATCGGCTCGTGTAAATACAGCTTAAACCCTTGTACCTTGTGGCTAATTTCCAAGAGCTAGTAAAAGCCCCCATCTAAATGAGGAACATGAGTAGCATGAGATGGCCGCTCAGTACAACACTGTTGTGGCTTCAACCCTGATGGTATCCTATGCCCTTGACCGCTGTGGGTTAAGACAATCTGGTTCACGTTGAAGGATCCCCCTGGTCGCTATAATGAATGAGACTAGTCTGAAACCCTTTGAGAGGCTGTTGCAATAATCGATAGGGGCCCCAGCCGTCACTGGAATTACGGTGATCCATAAACACCTCAGTATCATGGCAGGGGGAGGGCCCAAAGATTACGTCCAAAGATGAATGGAATCAAATCTGATGTTCTGTGAGTTAGTGATAAAACTCGGAACGAAACGAAACGAAATCATCGAAATGGGCATGATTTGCGTCAATTAATTTTCGTTTTATTGTCTTATTGTAATACCAATATTTAAGTGGTTAACGTAGAACCTGCTCCAACATTGACGCTTGCTTTATGCACCAACCGAATGAGTGAAGAAAACGCAGAACAAAAACTGGTGGTTACTTGAGGAGCACCGAAGGGAATTTCGTACATGATGATTCTGATTGATTTTAAAATAATAATTCAATTTGATTTTGTGTGGTATGTCGAAAAAAACGTCAATCTCAAGGTGGAAGCATACATCTGCAACATAATAACACTTAATTAGGCCTACGTTAATTCTCAAATTCCTTGCAAGTCCCATTTCGACGATTTCGAGGATTTCATTTCGTTTCGTTTCATTCCGGGTTTTATCACTAATCTGTGGCTGATATTCCTCGAAGTCTTCATTGATGCTGCTTTTGTGGCATAAACTTCTGAGTTCACAAAAACAAAGGGTTACTTAGGAGTATATAGGTTTCGTGTCTGTACATGAATAGTTTAATGAAAATCTATATCAACTTCAAATTGCAATCCAAGGCACTCTATCACTCTTTGGCTCCGATGAAATTCATGTTCCACTTCTTAAACCAGGTTATCTAATTATTAAAGTATTTAAGACCGCCACCACCTCACAGGTGGCGGTCTTCATTGGTTTTACTGGACCAGATTTTCTCTGAATGTCTGTGGCAACATGGTTTCCGAGCGATAACTTAAGAATTAAGCGATGTATCAGCTAGAGACTTACAGGATATGAAAATAAATCCAAAACACAGGTCAAGTTCGTTAACTGGCTCAATCCGTAGTCATTTTGCGGGACTTTTTCGCCAAAAAAACAGCCCGTAGGTGAATCCCCGACGAACCCAAAATAGAATCCAGCGCAGGGCACGTGTTTGTTCAAGTCCCTTGCTACGTCATCGTTCCATACCCGGATTGACTCGCATGCGTAATCGTGCAATAAACTTCTTCAGATTTTTGATTCTGATTCTGTGTTCGATCCATGGATCGGGCTGACTCGAGCGCGTTTTTCGATCATGCGCAGTAGCGATACCAGTTACGTCTTCCGCTGTTCCATGTGCGAATGATGTTTGTTTGCCGATTAATTGAAAATTGTCGACATTATTGCCAAGTATTCATTTTGAATCTTTAGTACGAGATAGGTATGCATATCCGAGTTTCAATCAAGAAGTTTTTACGGCACTCATCGACACGGTATTGTTGAATAAAGACCGTTGATGCGACCGAACTTCCTGTTCATGCATGGCAAGCACGCCATGACAGTACCGTACACACATTTAGGCCTATAGTACCACGTGCATGCACATGATGAATGAATGCGTCTTGTTTAACATGCTTGATGCATGAGCATGGGGCCGCCACAGGTGAATGAATCACATGAATGGTGAATCGGTAACACCACTACTTGGCCCTGCCAACTACTGTGTACTGTGCTGCTGAATTTTGAATCAGAAAAGCAAGGAAGGGGCCTAGGCCTAGCCTAATTCCTAAAAAATAGGCTAAATTTCGTACCGGTAGGCCAATCCTATTTCTGTTGGTGTCCTTTCTACATAC
>NMRB01004730.1:0-31779 GCA_002633025.1 Notospermus geniculatus
ATGATGCATGTAATTACCAAGTTCATAACCAAAACATAAAGGTTTAATACATTTCAGGGGCAGATCCAGGATTTGGAAAAGAGGGGGCGCTCTGTGCTATGAACATTGAGATCTGCTGTGAATTTCAATGATTTGCTCCAAACCAAATTGCAGAATTTCACAGTTGATTTTACAGATTTGTTGGCCAAAAGGGGAGGCGTGCCCCCTCTGGATCAGAGCCTGCATTCTCACCAGGATTTTTTGACCAAAAAATCAAACTTTGTTTACATCCCCACTCGGGCTTCTTTCAACAAGCAGGGTTTCCGCCAGGATTTTTTTCCAGGGAACGACCTGTAAGGAGGGGGGGATTAAAAAAATTTCAAAAAAAAATTATTTTTTCAAAAAAATTTTTTTTTCAAAAAAAAATTTTTTTTGTTAATAATGGCATCCAGAGTCATTTTTTACACTCCAATATGCAAAATTAGTCTTCCTTCTGCATGAAAGTTGCATTTGAAATGTAAAAAATTTAAGAAAAACATTACTGAAGTGATTTTTTCAGGGTACTATATCGTACCCTCAGATTTCTTTAGGGTACTATATTTGTACCCAAAGTACCCTCTGGCGGATGTTGACCTCGGCCGAAGCGGCCTCGGTCAACAATGTTTTCTCGGGGTGACATTTCGGTCTGTCCCCCTCCATGGCGGGCACCATTTTCTTACTGTCGTTCTTTTCAGATTGGACCAGTTTTTATTCAAAATTCAAATAAAGCAGAAACTTCACTTGATGTATTTACATTGTGATAAATCTCAATGACATTCATTGGCAAGGCCCAGATCAAACAGGACAGGAACAACCTGGAAGATAGCCTCTCTTGACAGAAGTGTCCAATGAAGTTGACATAACTCTCACAGTCAGACAAAAAAGATTTGAATCACGAAATTCACACCAAACGTGGCATTATTAGATCTAAAGAGACAACACTGCGTAGATGCAGTGTTCTCCACACCAGTTAAATAGACGGCGGCCCGCCCCTTTTAAAAAACTTCGCCCGCCCTTCTTAAAACTCAATTAGAGTGCTCAATATTTATATGTCTCAGATGCTCAGAAAACGCATCTCAGGGCACCTAAAATCCAAATTTCGCAGGGGGAGGGCCCCCAGACCCTCCGCCGCCCCTCTTAGACCAAAACCCGTGGAGAACACCGAGATGGTACAGGAGGAAACAGGAGTGCCCGGAGAAAACGTGGACTGTCAAAGAGCCACTCTTTACCACAGTCAATGAGAGTAGCCCTCTCTATCACATGAAGAGAAGATCCAACCAGGGATTGAACCCATAACCTCAACGATGACAGGCACCGCTGTTTCCACTGTGCCAAGCTGGCAGTCCTCTCACACTCCACACAAGTTACGTACCTCTCGTGTTTGTGGCCATATCGGCCACTTTCTGAAACACCTCCAGGAACGCGCCAACAGCGACAATTGTCGTCCTGTAATGAATGCAAAAACAATTTATTCATTATTTACTAGAAATAGCCTTAATTGATGGCAAATCAATGAGAATGTTATAATCAAGTGGGTGCAAAATAGCTGCAGCTGGAGTGGTTTGACCTGCATAGGATTGTGAAGTCAAAATTTATTCCTGAAGGGAACATGCCATGGGACCCGGAATGAGAACTATCTTTTGTGGTCCCTCCAAACCCAGCCTAGGTTGAGAGGGCCCTGACAATGATACGTGCAGCGGCCTTTGTCTGGGAAGGGTTTGAAGCAGCCACAGTGGAATTCAGTCTTCAGCACACCCCTGGGACTTTATTTTTGGAATCGCCAGGAAAAGCGAACACTAGTATATTTTTATTTAATTTTGTGGAAATTGCTACATGTAATTTTTTTCCACCTCCAACTAAAAAAAAATAAAAATATATGCCTACCTACCTACCCAAGCTATTAAGGCAGGGTCGGGTTACAGCAAACAGACATATTTTTGGGTCTGGCCTAAGCATTTTACCACAGACACTTTTACAGAATAGCCAGGCAGTGTCCTTCTACATTTTGATTTTCGATATGTGCTCGTCAGACCTCTGATGACCAAAGCTTCTTTGAATGAGGCCTCTGATGTCTCATACCAATTACATAGTGTACAGTAAGTAATTGACAATCATGTCATTATTATTCCTCTGATTTCCTTTGCGGAGGCTTACCTCAGAGCCGTATGTAACTTGGCAGCTTTTGATGCAAAATCCTCCCATATTGGATAACTTCCCTGGAAAACAAAGGAACACAATGAGAAAGCCGGAAATACGGTGTAATATTGAACACGGTATACCGATAGCACACGTGAGAGCAGTGGCATTATTGATCAGCTTAAAATGTCACTGGCACTGATGGCTCACCTATGAACACGGTTACCAGTGGCAACTACTAAATTTGTACACTTGAAAAAACTCGAAACGAGCCGAGGCTGATTTTTTTAGGAGAACGTTTGCACATGCAATGCATGCAGATAAAATGGTATTTATGACTATGAGTGAGACTGATGATTGCTGGCATAGGATGGCTGATAGAGGTCCAGTGCTGCTGATGGCACTCCATTCCACGAATCATACTAGGAGTGTATTGATGAGGAAATAGATGTGGTGTACTCATCCAATAATAGACCATAATTCAAGAGTGGTACGCACTCTGACTACAAGAGTACATGAACTGGTAGAGGCCTAGATAAGTGGTTACAATGTATCAAGATACAAAACATCACTTGGATACTGCCAAGTTGCCGGTACCGGTAGTTGCTTCCAGTTGCAAGGCCAATGTAAATGTACCCTAGGCTTTAGTTTAGACAAGTGCATGAACATGTATATCTATAGTGAAAACTCCCTTAGTGGACATCTCTGCCAGACATGGACCCCTCTCAATTACGGATGCCGAAGTTCCATCCTCCCAAAGCAGGGCTCTGATCTGGCTCATCTTCATATCGCACACACATGTGAATACATAGATGAAGAGGAGCGAGGTAAAACCCCTGCAGTGGAGGATGCCAATATTGGTCAGTTACAGCAGCTCCCAAATGTTAGCACTACATGTACTAGATGTTCCAATGTAGGCCTACAGGTATTATTCTGACTCAGGAGAGCTTTTCACATCCAACAACTCCCCTACATGGTTCAACTTACTAACTCTAGGCCTACTTGCAACAGCAGCAGACTGTACTGAGTCAGTATGTATATTATTAGTCAGTGAGTATTTAATTTGTATGGTACATACAATGATGACAATGCAAATCAGCCATGTATGTCAGGAACCCACATTTTTGACTGAATCAGTCATGCTGGTTTCAGTTCAAAACAATGATGATGTCAAGCATCTGTGAGACATGTCAGAAAATAACAACATGGTGGTGGTGTACAGCTGAATGCAAAATCTGGGACTGGCCATTGTGCAACATCAACATTACAAAGACAATCTCAGCTAGGCACTAACAGTATTCTGACACAACAAAGTCGTACATAACAAGACCAAGAACTGAACCCTGTAATACACATGTATGTCAGCTGTAACTTTCTTTGGAATGGTGGTGCAAAGATTGCTTCAGTTAGCACATCTTCAAAAATATTGCAGCAGCCTGCGTTTCGATTCATTCCACTTCTTAATACACTGAATTCTCCAGCCTCCAGGAACATCACGCCATTGATTACGACTAGCAGTTGCCAACCATGCTGTTGTAAGGCTGACTAAAGCCACTCCAACCTGCCATTACGGCTGAACAAACCAAAACTACAGTCTGACAGTGGAGTATGATCATTGGGATGAGAATGCAGGAAAGCTAACTCATAAAATATGACTATGAGAAATGAGATTTGCATGACAATTGATACATATTCATACATTTTCATATTCACTGTAAATCAATGTGTAAAAATGTGTACACTATGAGTAAGGCACGCTACTATAGTAGTAACTACATTGTACATGTAGTAGTAGTGCAACACAAGTGTTTGAATACAGCAAAAAAGTACCAAAAAGTACTATCCAGTGTTCTCCGCAAGGCTCCAAGGTAGGGCGGCCCACCCTATCTTGGCATGTTACCACCCTACCTTAGAAGTAGCCACCCTACCTTACAGCCCAATTTTGTAATGGTTTTCTATTACACCCCCCCTATCTTAGATTGGTGACCACCCTATCTTGATTTGCAAAGTAATGGAAAAACCTGGAATTTCAAGGATACCACCCTACCTTAAAGGAACCCTGCGGAGAACACTGTATGTCAGGGTGTATGGGCCGCCATTTCATGATTTGAATTACTCAAGCATGTCAAATAGTGAAGAGCACTTGTCAAGAAACAGTGTGATATGGCTTTGGTGCGACATGTGGGCTACAGTACAACTTGCAAGTGGTAGTCGATAGCAGCAAATTCCTTATTTTCGAACATTATGTTTGCAAATTGCAGATCAGGAAATCTCAAATGTAGATTTGGTGGTTTACAAAAGGTCTTCCCTTGTCTACATTCTGAACATTAATCATTTTGTGGCAAGTTTACAGGTATCGTTCGCTGTTTAATAAACCAAGCTTAGATTTTTTCCAAGATATGCAAATTTGGTGGAAAAAATGATGGTATTACATAGCAGCAACCTCTATTGAATTACAATGTTTCCTGGATTATTGATTGCTAATTGGCATGGAGCATTGAACACTCAGTTACTGGATAACAAATTCACAAGAAGAAATACGTTTGGGCAATGTGTGGTGGAACGCGCACAGTCAAATGGTAATGGTTGATGGTGGGTACTGAGGCGGTAGGCCAAGTCACATGAGATAGTACAATGTATGTACATTGATAGGGTAAGGCCTATTTTATCCTACGTGTCAAACAATAGGCCTGTAATCGACATCAGCTAAATGAACTAAGTGAAGCAATAGGCCTACAATGTGGTAGCCAAAGATTGGAGGCCAAGGTCTCACTGAAACTGACAGCCCTTCAATTTCAAGCCTACCTATGGTAGGTTTACTATTCCGATTCCCTCTCCCCTTTTCTTCGCTTCTATAGACCCCTTGCGCTTGTCCGTCCAGGGTGTAAACAATAGCCTCGCCCCAGGCGAAAATGCAGAGAATGTGCAGTGAGCCGTTGTACATCGTTCGTGTTTTCACCTGGGGCGAGGCTATTGTTTACACCCTGGACGGACAAGCGCAAGGGGTCTATTCACACTTGATTTTATGTTTATATGTTTATTGTATCTCTTCCTATGTAAGCCTAAATGGTGTAACATTTATAGTATACGGAGCAATAAACATTCGTAATTCGTAATTCCTACCGGTACCCTGGGGGCGTAGCAAGCTTGAGGCCTACACAGCCTACAGAACAGAATCATAGAAACTGGTAAGAAAGCTAACAGGAACACAGATAAGAGGCCTGACACAGTCACTGAGACCATGGAGGTATAATAAAGATTATTATACCTCCATGCTGAGACTAACAAACACAACTGCTAAAGGATGACGTGAATGAACATGCTGAAGATTGAAGTTGATAACTTTTGTTCAACTTTTTGGACAGGAGGTTGAAATTATGAAAAACTTGCCTTCATATCACCGATTATTTGTTGAAAAAGGGAACCAAGGGCACTGCAGTCCCTGTCAAAACCTGTATACTCCATGGCAAAGTTTACCAAAGTCTAATAAAGTCACAAAATATCCTATCCGTACATCATCATAAGTAACAGTGTACAATGTATCAATACACACAGCCTCCTGTGTAAAATGCACTGCCACATTAGCCTTTCATGATATTGACGCTAAGATGCTATTATTAGCTCGTTTTAATGAAACACAAGAAACCAAAATGACCCATTCACTTTGGAAATGCGTGATCGACAAAATATTCCACTCCAAGAATCAAATTTCGCGAGGCATCCTCAGTAAGAGAGAGGGAAAATAATCCATAGCACATTCGCAAGTTTGCACCATTGACTTGGTTCGCACGGCCATCTATGTACTGAATACACAGCCGGATGTATGAGGTCTATGTAGAACCCACGTCGGTGTGCACAGACAAAACAACCGCGAGGNCCGGAAGTCGTCAAAACGCACGAAAACGCAGGGCCTGCGTTTTGAAAACGCAGGACGTGCGTTCACACGGCGTCAACTATGCGCTAAATAGTGCGCTTGTCGGCGTTTTCAAAACGCGCTAGTTGACGCCGTACTCGGCGCTCGTGTGAGACGGCCTTAACACTGTCTGGCTTCCCGGGGGTGCCCATGGCTGGGCGAGGCCTGGTGGACAATCACAAAAGAAATGTGAGCTTGTGATCTTTAGACACATTTTTATTAAAGTTGTAAAAAACCATGCACCAAGTCCTTGTTCACTGGCATAGGCTGATGGTGCCATCTATCTGCTGAAGGTTCAACTAAAAGTTAACAAATGGAACAGGATTTTGTTCCTGAGCGCTGAAACGCTGGCGCAGCGGAACACAAACGCCCCGACGCCGCGGCTGGAACTACTCCGAGAACGAGAACAAGAACGTGGTGACTTTGTGGCATGCCTATGTAGCTTCTCTAACAGCAAGAATCCAGCTTTTAGAACGACGTGTTCTTCATTGATTGGAAGACATCCGCCACTGTTACTGTGAAAAACAATCTGAGTTACCTCCAGATGGTTTTGTGATACAAGTCCCAGCTCTTGTCTCCACGTTCTCGTTCTCGTTCTCGTTCTCGGAGCGCATTTTAACCTCTCTATTTTCTTGTTCCGTAGCGCCAGCTCCCGGCGCTATTTTCTTGGATGAAGTGGAGTCGCCGGCGCTCTGGGACATAAAGTATTGGCACCTTTTTTTTGTTCCGTCATGTCCGTGGCGCTAGTTTTTACAGCGCTATGATTTTGTTGGCGCTCTGGGACAATCGCTCGTCCCGCGTCTTGGAACATGATTTTTTTGTTCCGTGGCGCCAGTTTTACAGCGCCAACTTTTGTTAGCGCTCTGGGACAAATATGCCCGTCGCCGCGTCTTGGAACATGATTTTTTTGCTCCGTGGCGCAAGACAGCGCTAACATAAAATCGCCCGTCGCGGCGTCCTAGAACATGATTTTCTTGACCCATAGCGGCAGTTTCATCGCTACAATTCCCTTGGCTCCTCGAAACACAAACGCCCGCAAACCTCACGTCTTGGAACATGAGTTTTCTTGTTGCCGAGCGCCAGGTACCGCCACACTTGAAGCTGAGTAGCCGGCGCCCTGGGACAAAATCCGTAGCGCCCTAGTGGATGAAGTGGAGTCGCCGGCGGAAAGACAAAGAACTAAACCATTTTTTATTTAGGTTTGCCCGTTATTAACTCACCATTTTGGATGGAACTTTTTGTAATCGGACATTGAATTAATATCATTATCAGTCGGAATTGCCGATCTGTCCCGAATGATTCCGAGCAAAATGGGAATTATTGCCAGTGCTTTCGTCTAGAATTACGTCATCTTTATGTCGTAAAACCGTGAATTCCGAACAGTAACGATGATTTGAACCAATGGGAACGTTTGTTTTTGTTTACATCTTGCACGTGGGCATAAGAAATGTGATGGACATTGGATTTCAAAGATTATGCTGCAACCAGCGTCATTTGGGCGTCTATAGACGAGTGGAGACAGACGTCTTCAACAGAATGAACATTTTCAGTTACCGCTTTTTAATTCAGCTGGAGGGCCTTTGTTGATTTCCGAAGATAGTCTGGTTGATTGTAAAATGGGAGTCACAACTGTCTATCTTCTTGGCCACGCTACTTGCTAAACCTCGTGTGTATGGATCTTTGCCGTCATTAAAACAAATTGACAGCATCTTGGTTTGGCACAAAGCCCCTTTGGAATCGCCCCAGTGATACTGTAGTGTAACTGGCACTGTAAATAAATGCTCTGCTAAAGTCGTCCCATATACAAAAATGAAATTCAAGTTTCCGTTTTATACCACGCCGACCTCTTGACCCCGTCTGCATATCATTATCACTCGGAATTGCCGATCTGTCCCGAATGATTCCGAGCAAAATGGGAATTATTGCCAGTGCATTCATCTAGAAATATACGTCATCTTTATGTCGTAACCGTGAATTCCGGAGAGTAACGATGATTTGAACCAATGGGAACGTTTGTTTTTGTTTACATCTTGCACGTGGGCATAAGAAATGTGATGGACATTGGATTTCAAAGATTATGCTGCAACCAGCGTCATTTGGGCGATTTTCAGATTGAATCCGCGATATAGAGGGGAGACAGACCTCTTCAACAGAATGAACATTTTCAGTTACCTCCTTTAATTCAGCGGGAGGGCCTTTGTTGATTTCCGAAGATAGTCTGGTTGATGGTAAAATGAGAGTCACAACTGTCTATCTTCTTGGCCACGCTACTAGCTAAACCTCGTGTGTATGGATCTTTGCCGTCATAAACAAATTGACAGCATCTTGGTTTGGCACAAAGCCCCTTTGGAATCGCCCCAGTGATACTGTAGTGTAACTGGCACTGTAAATAAATGCTCTGCTAAAGTCGTCCCATATACAAAAATGAAATTCAGGTTTCCGTTTTATACCACGCCGCCCTCTTGACCCCGTCTGCATATCATTATCACTCGGAATTGCCGATCTGTCCCGAATGATTCCGAGTAAAATGGGAATTATTGCCAGTGCATTCGTCTAGAAATACGTCATCTTTATGTCGTAACCGTGAATTCCGGAGAGTAACGATGATTTGAACCAATGGGCGGGAACGTTTGTTTTTGTTTACATCTTGCACGTGGGCATAAGAATTGGATTTCAAAGATTATGCTGCAGCCAGCGTCATTTGGGCGATTTTCAGATTGAATCCGCGATATAGAGGGGAGACAGACCTCTTCAACAGAATGAACATTTTCAGTTACCCCCTTTTAATTCAGCGGGAGGGCCTTTGTTGATTTCCGAAGATAGTCTGGTTGATGGTAAAATGGGGGCCACCACTGTCTATCTTGGCCACGCTGCTTGCTAAATCTTGAAATAGCCAATGCGTGGATCTTTTTGCCATCATAAACAAATTGACAGCATCTTAATTGGTTTGGCACAAAGCCCCTTTGGAATCGCTCCAGTGATACTGTAGCGTAACTGGCACTGTAAATAAATGCTCTGCTAAACTCGTTCCATATACAAAAATGAAATTCAGGTTTCCGTTTTATACCACGCCGACCTCTTGACCCCGTCTGCATATCATTATCACTCGGAATTGCCGATCTATCCCGAATGGTTCCGAGCAAAGTAGGAAATATTGTCACTGCCTTCGCCTAGAATTACGTCATTTTATCGCCGTATATAAATCGTCATCGTGGTTCCGAGTAGTGACGATCATTTCAACCAATGGGAACGTTTGTTTATGTTTACATCTTTGCACGTGGGTATAAGAAATGCGATGGAAATTGGATTTCAAAGATTATATGCTTCAACTAGCGTCATTTGGACGATTTTCAGATCGACACCGCTATAGACTATAGAGTGGAGACGACGTCTGCAACAGAATGAACATTTTCAGTTGCCCCTTTTTAAGTCAGCTGGAGACCTTTGTTGATTTCCGAAGATAGTCTGGTTGATGGTAAAATGGGAGTCACAACTGTCTACCGTATCTTCTTGGCCACGCTACTAGCTAAACCTCGTGTGTATGCCTCGTGTGTATGGATCTTTGCCGTGATAAACAAATTGACAGCATCTTGGTTTGGCACAAAGCCCCTTTGGAATCGCCCCAGTAGTGATACTGTAGTGTAACTGGCACTGTAAATGAATGCTCTGCTAAAGTCGTCCCATATACAAAAATGAAATTCAGGTTTCCGTTTTATACCACGCCGACCTAGCCGATACGCACGGCCCTCATTAACATTAATTTGCATAAGATCTCATGACGAAGTCGATCGCGGTTTAGTTACACTAGTGGCCAATAGGCGCCACTAGCGTCGATCATTCTTTCGCTACGCCCGCCTTGCAAAAGCATCTTTTCCTTCGTTCTAAACATAATCTTGAAAGCTACTTGCTATATCTACAAAATAAAACCGATTTTACCAGAATCCGACAATTTTCTACAAAGTTATTGCCGTTTTTCGACTTCGCCGAAAGTCGAAAATTCGCGAAACATGCCGCGGCATTTCAGCGGAGTACCTAAAGTGCAAAAAAATCGTCAATAACCGACACTTGATTTTGATAGTAGATAGCTTCATCTATCATTTAATGAAAAAATCATCCAGCTCATTCCAGCCGTTTTGTAGAAAAATCCGTTACAAGTTGCCCTTTTTTTCGGAAGACATCGCGCCTAGTGCGCATGCGCAAATCAATTAGATTACCTTTCCACAATCAGCTGATAATGTAAACAATAGCCTGGAAATGGAGTGTATGCAGCAATAGAAATAAATTTTTGGTTCATTTAACATGTATAATCGAACCTCCATCCCCTGCATCACTGGAACACCATCCAAAGATATGGAAAATCATGAAAAAATGCTTGCAAGGTGGCAGAGTCATAGAAAAGCCCTCCACTCCACCTCCTGTGGTGTGAAACCAACCATGTCATCCATCCTTGTCATCCATCTGTGGTCCATATCTGATCATTCATCTTCAGTATTATTCCCAATTTCGGATAGGCCTGCCAGTTTACACTAGCCTGGTGCCCTTTCCATTGGCCTTCTCTCCTTGCTGCCAGACATTGTGAACAGGACTGATAAAAATATATTTTGATTTCAAACAAATTTTTATTCATAACCAGCTTGCAGCCAAGTACCGCTAGTACATAAAGTCAAGTATCCTCTCAAAACAATGTGGGCTGTCACTGTGACACTGATGCAAAAGTTTGACACTGGATGGTAAAGTTTCAAGGGAATAGTGTCCTTGTAGAACAGTCCATCAATTCAATTGACCTAGCCATGTTTTCACTAGTTTTATACTTTTCATCCCTTGTTGACAGAACTAGACTTTGATTCAAGGGTTCTCAGCTTACTGTTACAGAACACCCACAATCCCAGTAAATCCAGGAACACATTCAGCATCTGTCACAACAATCTTGGTTATCTACTAAGAAGAGGCTTTCTCAAAATATTGCCTCTTCCATAATCCATGACAAGTTCTTTCAGTATAAGTTTTATAACTTTCGCAACGTCCTGCTGCCACTGAACACCTGCAGCCTTGTGGTACCACTTTAAACATGTTAAACTTTCCCAGCTGTTTCGTAAGGTGGAGGAGGCCCTCAGCATGGACACCAGAGTGAGTGATGTGATCTTCTTTTGTTACAAATGAGACGCATCAAAATCAAAGGGGTTGGTTTTCCACAGTTGAACAACGAGACATCAGTCCTGTCCTGAAATAACAAAGTCAAAGTAGTGCACTATACTAACTAGAGAGAAAGAGGCCTAGAGGGGGTCATTAATCACACCGTACTTAGGTCTAACCGTCCATGGAGGTATAAAATAAATATTTTATACCTCCATGGTCTAACACATCGTTAATTACAGAGCTGAGCAGTCTTGTAATCATGGTAATAGGCCTACCACCCTTGAAGGACCAAGGTCTGACACACACCACAGTACACACATGATGATGTTGGTGGGCCTAGGCCTAGCTGCATACAGCATGTCAACAAACATGACAAAGTGCAGGCTGCATCATGTACATCACGTGTGCATTGTGTGCACTGACGTGTATTGGGAAGTTGGCTAAAATGCAAGCCCAATAAACAACGCTGAAATCACATTCACAGCCGTATAAATGGCGTGTGAAGATCCCTACTCCATAGAGTAAGATCATATGCAGCCTCATTCGACATAATCTGATGAAATTACCGCAAGAATTGAAAATGAAGGAGGAAATTAAAGATTGTTGTCAACACCGGGCGACTCGAAAACGCCTCTGTTGTGGGTAGTGGACTCTATCGGCGAATTGGGTAATCAGCGCAAAATCTCGACAAGCCTCCGGAAAACAGCGGAGTACCTAAAGTGCAAAAACGGATTGAGCTGAAATTTGGCATAGTCACTCAAAAGATATCAGTCTACATTCTCAAGTAAAAATATCCCAGCTCATTTTTGGTTCTCTAAAATTATTATCATGTTTTATTGTGATGTTTACGAAAAATGGCTCAGAATCTGCCCGAAAATTCGATCTTCAACTCGAAAAATAACGACGTATCGGCAGGATAATGTAGAAACAACTGCCTGAATTCGTTAATAAACATGTAAATTTGATATTAGTACAATCGATCGAAGGTGACATTGCGCTATTTTTGATATTTTTGTGTTTTTACAGGGGCCTCACCGCCTTCGCTCAAAAAGTCGCGCGATCAGCGGTCACGTGACCAAAATCCGGCCAGAGTTGGTAATGAGAATTTTATGTTAATGAGGGCCGTGCGTATCAGCTATTTTGCACGGTGCCGGGCGTTCCAGTAGGTATCTGTCGGCTGACCGACGGAACGGACGTAACAGTGACTTACAATAAATTACCCGTCCCTTTTCCACACGATTGGCTGTCCAGGCGATCGCTTCTGTAATGACCGTCGAACAAAGTGGGCGGAATTATTCGTTTGAGACCCCATTATTACATAGGGAAGGCAAATAGTCTTGTCGATAGGTATCGTCACGAACGACAAAACCACCTTTGTCGTAAAGTTTACGTTTACCGTTTGGATTCTTAAACTCCCTATTGTAAATTTCTTGGGCCACGAAATTATTCTTTGTGTCATTTTTGGCTGCCGTGGCTAATTCCTTTCAGGGAGGGAAGTGAAGGTTAAAAAATATCATTTCAGCTGACAGAGAGTGCCGGATGACTGTCAAAGGAACCGAATATAGGGGAACGCGGAATATGACGTACGTACGAGTCGGACGTCGCCCGTGTCTCCCGTGGTCAAAGTTCCATCATGGCCGCAAGCCTCCCGATGGTGCTGCGGCTGAGAATAGCGAACGTGGATATTGCAGGAACCCGGATAATGCGATAGAGCCATGGTGTTGGAAGAAGCAGCATACTATTCATTGGAATTTCTGTGCTATTCCAATGTGCTCGGGTGAGTTCTGATATCAATTGATATCACTTCAAGACATGCCGTCAAAAAAATTCATCTTGATCGTCTGAATTCGTCTGAATGCAATCATTTCCTTTATTAACAGATGCTTGGCAAAATAAAGAAGGAATGAAATAAATCATTTATGACAATGCCAATCCCCTTAACATACGGGAGAATCCAACTTACCTCGACGCGAGTCCAGGTCATATGAAATGGTCCATGGACCATGTGCTCACCCGTTTGGACATACATGTAATAGTGTAATGACAGAGAGAGGTACATGTCAGTTATGAGCAATCTGGGTCAAATCATTCCCAAGTTGCAGGACTTCAATGACTGTTGGTTTATGCCACCTGGCGGCCATATTGGATGTCCGATCGGGCCCGTTACGACTTGAGACACGACTATGATATTTGCGATTTATGTGAACTTCCGATTACGAGCCAAAATTATTCTGCCACAGAGTTATGGCATTTTACGATTTGCAAACGTATGTGCGAGTTTCGAGGTGGCCGACCTTATTCACATTGGGCCATTTGGACGTCTTCGGGCTGAAGATGCATCGGAGGCGCTCATGGGAGGTCTTCTCTCGACGGTTCTTGTAATTCGACTGACTCTCGTTCGTCCGTGCGGCTCATAGGTGGCGCTCGTGGGTTGGCGAAGGTCTAACCCTACGACACGTGTATGGCAAGCGGATTGTCCAGTTATTCAAAAAAACCTATATTTTTGCACTAAAACGTAGTTTTATGCTCATAAAACTTAGTTTTTGTGGATAAAATATAGGTTTTTTGACAAAAACTAAGTTTTTCTCCTAAAAAACCTAGTTTTTGTCAAAACCAAGTTTTATACAAGAAAACTTAGTTTTTTACTTCATAAAATATAGGTTTTTGTCAAAAAAATTGTTTTTTTAAGAACCTATATTTTATGACAAAAAAACTGGTTTTATGGCAAACAACCCCATTTTATCGACAAAAATGTAAGTTTCTACACTGAAATGTCCAGTTATTCCATAAAACAAAGTTTATTGGTCAAAAAACCTAGTTTTTTAAAAACCTAGTTTTTTAAAAACCTAGTTTTTTGACTAAAACCAAGTTTTTTGCCATAAAAAGTAGGTTTTTGATAAAAATTAGGTTTTTGTACGCCGTTTGTCCAGTTACATTGTATTCAAGAAACTTATATTTTTGACAAAAATACTGGGTTTATTGAAGAAAAACTAAGTTTTTCCATAAAACCAGGTTTTTGGAGCATAAATATAAGTTTCTTGGCTATTTGTCCAGTTATTACCAAAAAGATTTTTAAACAAAAAACTAAGTTTTTTGCAGGTGATTGAAAAACCTATAATTTTAGCGCAAAAAACTAGTTTTTTTGCATAAAAACCAGGTTTTATTGTAGAAATATAAGTTTTATGACAAAACTAAGTTTTTTTACGATAAAAACTTAGTTTGTGTCAAAAAACCTATATTTTGTCCACAAAAACTAAGTTTTTAAAGCATAAAACTAGGTTTTATTGCAAAAATATAGGTTTTTTGAATAACTGGACAATCCGCTTGCCATACATGTGTATCAAATCGTTTTTATCAAGGATGTCTACAGCGGACTGCAATTCATTCTGGTAGTTGAAGTCGGAGTCGGAAAGCTGCGCATCCTCTCTATTGTATGATACGAAATGACTTTTATTTTCAGAGGTGTCTATTGGTTGTAAGAAAACAGAGAAAGGCACAGACTACAGTGGAACTTTGCAGTGGACAAGGAATGGCGAATATTGTCTTCATTGGTTGGAGTATGGGTTCACTTCGCTCGATCCTGCTTGGAAAAAAAAAACAATGTCCAACTTCTGCAGGAATCCTGACGATGGAAAACGGCCGTGGTGTTGGACAGGCTACGACAAATGGGATTACTGCGACGTCCCCATGTGTCCAAAGAAGTAGGTTAAGCAGCATTTACGAGACCACGGGCCGTATTCAAAAAGGGTGATCATCGCGCGGTTAAGGGGCATGTATAGAGGCCACAGTGAGTGAAGTACCACAAGTGGGACAGATCCAAAAAGTTCAATATCCATTAGGTTGACAGCCAGAAGGGCATGGCCATCAGTGTCTATATATGCATGGCTCACTGTACACTGCACACACACACTAATTACACAAGCCCCATTGTCTTAACGAGACATTACATCACCTGAGCTTTGGTGCAATCAAACTCCAAGCCACCACTCTTTCCGACTAATCAAATAACATAAAACGCAACATAATGAATATAGATAGAGACAACGACCCACGAAAATGTTGTCTTTATCTCTGATAGTCCAGAATCACCGGTGAAACTTGCACTGCATTTCTAATTTCACAAAACACGGGAGCTGCCATTTTCCACCTAGTCTCGCTCAGCTACACATTTTGTGTTGCGCATCCCACTACACATTTTCCAGTGAATTCTACGACTTTTTGGTGCTGGTCATAATGCTGTCACGTGAGTGGTCGAGTTTGGACTGTATTCAACCGGAGTAACGATATCGGTCACATTTATGACGTCAAAGAGAGTACATACCTGATGAATTTATGGAGTTCGGGTTGCGACCCGACTGAACCCAGTTGAACCTCGGAAGTAGTTCGAGCAACTCAATATGGCAGCTCCCTTATGTTGTGAAATTGGAAATTACTGCAAGTTTCACCAATGATTCCGGACGATCCGCGATAAAGTCAACATTTTCGTGGGTCGTTGTCTCCAGCTACAATGTAGCCTATATTCATTCTTTTGCGTTTTACGTTACTTGATTAGTCGGAAAGGGTGGTGGCTTGGAGTTTGATTGCCCCGAAGCTCAGGTGATGTAATGTCTCGTAAAGACAATAGGGCCTGTGTAATTAGTGTGTGTGTGCAGTGTACAGTGAGCCATGCATGCATAGACATTGATGGCCATGCCCTTCTGGCTGTCAACCTCACGGATATTGAACTTTTTGGATGGGTCCCACTTGTGGTACTTCACTCAGTGGCCTCTATACATGCCCCTTAAGGGTGTTTAGCGAAATCAGCGTACAAATTCTGCATTACACAGGTTAAAGGCCTAGAAAACTATTGTCTGGTGTCTGTATGGTGCTTCACCAGTCTGAGGCGTTTACCCGCAGGATAATCATACGTGTCTAACTACAATGTATCATGCGTCTAAGTCCAAGAGGACAATGGAAATGTTGAACGATCAGGCAGGCTTGTCTAGAATTTTTCCAGCACTTTCTTTTGTCCTCCCACACTGAGACACAGGAATGCTAGACGCGTGTAATCATCTTGTGGGTAAATGCCAGAGATCAGGCATCATACAGAATGCAGAACAATAGCTTTCGAGGCCTTTAACCTGTGTAATGCAGAATTTGTACGCTGATTAGGCTAAACACCCTTTTTTAAACGGCCCCACATGTTTCGAAATTTTTGATCGTCGAGGAAAAACATGTGACATTAACAGAATTGTTAAAAGCCGGGATGTCACTAGAAGCCGATTTCGCGTAACAATTTCGAAATTTGATGTTAAAAAATTTGAACATAAATCGCAAATTCTAACCCTAAATCTTCTTACTTGTTTCCTTGTCCTCGCCATGCAGAATTTCGTAAACTACATGTAGACATGCTAGAAATTATGGGCCATATTCATAAAGGGTGTTTAGCCTAATCAGCGTACAGGTTCTGCATTACACAGGATAAAGGCCTAGAAAACTATTGTTCTGCTTTCTGTATAATAATTATAATAACTAGCATGGTACCCGTGGCGAGCACATTCACAGGATGCACGTGGCCAGAGGATGGCATTTTGCTGGACGTCTCTGTGTGGGAGGAAAATGTTTAGTGGGGCCAACTCCTCGGACAATAATCTAGGCCTATGGGAAGCAGATGGCAGCAGTTGTATGTGTTGAAGTTCCTATTTTCACCCTGCCTGGTTGAAGACAATGCATTATACCACCTGGTTCCGTCGGCCACCGTGTAGATGGTGTTGCGTACGCAGCGCCATCTACACGGTGGCCAGCGAAACCAGGCTAGTGGGCATTGCAAATCATTGGAAGTTTCTTCCTGCATTTTATTCGCTTAAGGGTAAAAAAATGTAATGCCACCCGCTTAAGGGCCAACCCCATGTCATTTTCAACACTTCCTGTGAAAATGGTGCCATTTCGATCAGAAACCACGGAGGAGTTCGTGTTCGAAGTTAAAGCGCCACCATCAATTATAATATAGATAATAATAATAATTTATTATATATAATGCTAGGTTAATGATAATGTACATTTTCTAAGTACTTTACAATGTACAAAAAAAGAAGAAAAAAGAAAATGAAATACAGGTAAAACAAAGAAGGATAAGACATTTCGATAAAAACAATAGTGGGTGACATGAAGTTTGGTGATCAATGACCAGAATGATTTATAAAAAGTAGTGTTTTAAGTGACTTTTTAAAAGCATTGTTGTCAGTGAGACCACGGAAATGAGACGGTAGAGAGTTCCACAGCGTCGCGGCCATAGCACGCAGGCTGCGGACACCATTGGTCTTACCATTGGCACGAGGAACAGAGAGGACCCATGGGTCATCGGTGCCTTATCGGTGCCTGCCTGATCTCTGGCATTTACCCACAAGATGATCACACACGCGTCTAACATTCCTGCTACCAGCTACCAGCCATACTGTAGAAATTATATGAAATCGCGCACGTGTTCACTACGAAAGTTTAAGCCAAGTGAGCGCTAGCGGCGACGTGCGGCGATTCGCGGAACTGATGGAGGGTGGTGTGACGTTGCGTCATGATTCACTGCACTGTGTATTTTGCCGTTCAATTATTATTCCTGACACGAGAAATGGGAATAAGGCATGATAACTAGAAAAGGCGTTTAAAAAACGGGAAGAAGTCAAAAAAAAGGACAAAGGAAGAATAAGAAAAGGCGGGTTAAGAATAGGCAAAACAGAAAAAAACTTGCTTAACGTCTAACCAGTTTACGCTAAAAGTTCCAAAACTTCATACTTCTACGTTTTAAGGTGAGCTGTGTCTACTGAATTATAAAAATTCTAAAAATTATATGAAAAATTGGGAATTCTCAAATTAAGGCAATTTTGATAATCTCAAATATCTCAGCAACCACTCAACAGATTTTGATGAAACAAAGCCCAATATCCTTAGAAAGTTCCATTCCATCAAAACTGCAACAAAAGTCACAAAAATTACATTATAAAAATTGGATTTTTAAGGGATTTTCTGATGAGCTATTAGGCCACATATTACGATACATGTACATGTATTTCCAAATGTCCAAAATACTGATGTCGAAATATCACCAGCAACATGTACTTTCATATGTAAGAATCCGTGTTAAAATTGGTCCAGTAGTACATGTATTTGAAATATTCAAAGATATCAGGTGAGGATAAACTTCTGTCAATGACTGTACATATACTTACCAATATTTCCTCTTTCATCCACAATCAGATCTACAGGGTGGGCCAAAGAAAGTGTCCCTCGAACAATAGCATTTCTATTGTTTCCCTATTGTTCGATGGACACTTTCTCTGGCCCACCCTGTAGAGTGTGGCGTTGTAGGGAATTAACAAACACTATATTTTTCTCACATCTAATTATTAATTCTGTACGGATATCTTGCTTAAGCCCACACAATAGCCGAGGATGAAATAGGATTAGTTCATTTTCAATTAATGAAATCACGGTCTGGACAATCCTGATACGCATACGTGTCATTCTGGAAAGAGACTTCGAGGAACATGATGCTGCAACTGCAACTCTGCATTCTCTTATCTTTTATGTGTAAGTGGGGCTACATTTCTGATTGTTTTCTTTAAGGAAGTTAAGTTTTCTTTTTTGAAACCTTCGGCAACATGCCGTTTGGAGATTGAGGGAAGTACATGTAGCGATGTATTGAGACATGAGAAGTGAAAACGAAATGGGGCTCGCTATACTGGAAAATATACAACTACTGGCAACGATATGACGAATTACATCATGCTGTTTCTCATGAATGTCTATGACATTGATTTTGTTTTCAGGGCTATGTATCGGACTAGGTGAGTATAAAATCAATCTACATCACATTTAAGGCCTGTACCCACTGACGCGATTTTTGTGGCGGACAGCGACAAAACGCGGCGATTTCACAGGCCATAGAAATTTGATGATACTTTTTCAATGGTAGAAGTCTTTTGTTGTTGCCTTTTGCCTGTGAAAATGACAGGCCAGCGCAAAATCGCGGCGTGAAAACGCGAGAGTGGTTCAGGCCTTTACAGTCGTTAGAACAGAACTTCAAACAGAATATTCAGCTTATTCTGATTTATGATGCGCCATTTTTCGAGATCGCCACAAGAGTGGAGGCTCCGCATCCCTACATTTCATTTTGGCAATATTTTACATCTATAACAATCGGTGACGTGGTATAGAAAAATTGGCCTTCCCTGTTCTGATTAACTCCTTTCCTGCAGAATGGGCCCCGCCCATTTTCAGGGTGGTTTCACATTCCCTGCTTTTTAATGCCATTTAGTTTTGAACAAAACTGTCCATGATGAATCGTTTTCACGAGTTCAGGGCACCTCGATGTCCAAGGGCAACCATTTCCACAGAAAAAAAGGTATATCTTATTATAATGGAAGGACTCCATTTTGAAATACGTCCGTGCCAACTGGAGTTGATCGCATCATATAGGCCTACAGGTGTACAGTGTAGCAATGTTTACAGATGTTAGGTCAACGAGCAAACATGGGTCTTTGTCACGCACATACAAGGTACTCATAAACTACGCACTGACCAGAGACAACAACGTTTGGGAATGTTTAGCTATTATTTGGGAAGTGTCCTCCACCTACTTTTAGGCCAGAAAGTGATGCGAGCTTTGCAGAATCAATGGTTTTTCTGCACTCATCGAGCGGCGCATTTGCCATCACCTTTTTTTGTATTGAGCTGGTTAACCATCCGCACCAATTCCGTGTGAGCCGCATAACAGATCCACGTCCTGAAACTCTGCTGCATGAATTTTCTGTAAATTCCTCTGATTGTCTAACAGTGAAGGTAAACAAAACACGCTGCGTATGGAGATTAGAAGAGAAAATCCGTGTCCGATTATGTTTCAGCTGCCAAAGAGTGCCGAATGTCTGTTAAAGGAACCGAATATAGAGGAACGCATGACTCTACCTTACATGGAACACCGTGTGTCCCGTGGTCAAAGGTCCAAAACGGCAGGAAGCCTCCCGATGGCGCCGCAGCTGAGAATAGCGAGCGTGGATACTGCAGGAACCCGGGTCATGGGGAAAAGCCATGGTGTTACGTCAAGGAAATTCGTACCGGTAACTATTGGAGTTACTGCGGTGTTCCAATGTGCCCGGGTGAGTTGTCTTGATTCATAAATAATCTGTCTTCAAGACAAAGTGAGAAACGAAAATCTCATAAAAGATTCCTGGTCATCTGAAATTTCCACTCTATCATAACTGCAACAAAATCGAAAAAAATCACATAATAAAATGAGGTTTGTTGATTTTTTTAGATTTTTCTGATTAGCTATTCGACATTTACGATATTTCTCAATTTCCAAAATTTTGATGCAGAAATATGACCAACAAAATGTACTTAGATATGAAGCAAATCGTGTTAAAAATTGGTCCCGTAGTGTTTGAAATATTGAAGGTATCAGGTGTAGATAAATTTATGTCCATGACTTACCGTCATTGACAAATGGCTATCTCCGCCGATAACCTTCCATACCTTTTTAGCTCACCTCTGTGAGGTGAGCTTCTCCCATGGTGTGTCGTCCGTCGTCGTTAAGGGGTGGCACGTTTCTAAACCGCTTGGGTTACAAACTTGAAATTTGGTATACAGGTACACTATGGTAAAAACTATCTCTGGACCGAAACTTAGTGCTGCTGCTTGTCTGGCCTGTAGAGGCGCTTTGTGAAAACCTTCTTTCGACCATATATCCTGAACGCTGTTGGCTAGAACCACGAAACTTTTATGGTGGGTTCCTCTCATGAGACTGCATCACATTAATCCCGGGTTTTTGATTTGACCTACTTTTCAAGGTCACAGAGGTCAAAGTTCAAAATTCACTGTTTGGTGGCACATTTCATGGCTATTTGACATAGAGTGTAGTGATTTGGTGTGAAGATATATCTAGGCACCCTGCACAAGTGCACCAAATTTCATCCCGATGGAACTTCAAATATGGCCGCCAGGAAGCCATCTTGAAAAATGGCCTTTGACCCACATTTCATAAATAGGAGTAGGTAGGATGTTTTAACCTTGTCAAAATATGTCTCTAGGTACCATATAAATATATAGTAAATTTCAGTCTGATTCGACGTCAAATATGGCCGCCAGGGAGCCATCTTGAAAAATGGACTTCGACCAACACCTCATAAATAGTGGTAGCTAGGATGCTTTAACCGTGCCTAAATATGTGTCTTGGTACCGTCTACTTATATGCCAAATTTCGGTTCGATTGGACTTCAACATGGCTGCCAGGCAGCCATCTTGAAAAATTGACTTTGGCCATATCTTATCAGTAGTATGTTAGGATGTTTCAATGTTGTCGAAATATCTATGTAAGTATCTGTATATTCCTGCTAAAATTTCAGTCATGTTTGAAAAATAGAATTTTTGACATCTGTGACCTCGACAGGAAAGCAGTTTGTTCACAAATACCACTTGTATTCAGAAATTGTACTCCTTCTGGGCGCCATCACCTGAGTTTATGTCATTGACTGATATACTGATCAGATCATAAAAATACTAATTCCGACTTGGTGTGTTCAGCTTTATCTTATCTGTACTGATCCTTCAACATTCACCATGAGAGTCACAGTTTCACACTTAAAGGGAGACTCCACTCATTGTAAGCTTTTGAATTTTTATCAATCCATAGAGACTAATGTCATGAATTGTTATGTCACTAGTGTCAATAGGCTGATGACCTTTGTAGTGAATGAGCTAATACTGTGACTGCCTAGGCCTATTGGTTGTTCCTTCATAAATATGCATTGAGCACACATGACATCATGTGTGCTGTGCTATGGTCCCCTTGGGATTCAATTAAAATACTTAAAACGAGGAGTTTGCTGATTTTTAAAATATCTGACATGTTGCAGATATCAATGAATTTGAATGTATTAATGATATTTCAAAAATTCAAAATTTTACCCAATGAAGTATCCCTTTGACCACGGAGACTTATCTCAGAGGTGAGCACAATGGCCCTGGCCAATCTCCCAGGAAAAGCACAGAATTCTACTGCCGCACAATACATTTAGTTCTGAGACCGCCACTAGTCTTGTGCTGATCTGTAATCAGTTACCTACTGTCCCTTCACCTTCAATTAAAGGAAAAAGCCATGCTGAGTGTGGAGGTAAAGAAGTGATAATCCGCATCCGATTATTTTTCAGCTGGCACGAAGTGCCGAATGACTGTTAAAGGAACCGAATATAGAGGGACGCATGACTCTACCTTACATGGAACACCGTGTGTCCCGTGGTCAAAGGTCCAAAACGGCAGGAAGCCTCCCGATGGCGCCGCAGCTGAGAATAGCGACCGTGGATACTGCAGGAATCCGGATAATTCGGAAAAGCCATGGTGTTACGTCAAGGAAATTCGTACCGGTAACTATTGGAGTTACTGCGGTGTTCCAATGTGCCCGGGTGAGTTGTCTTGATTCATAAATGATCTGTCTTCAACAGCTAGGACTTTTCGGCAGATCGAGAAAAACATCCCGATCAGGCTATTTCTCCCAAACAAGCTGTTTTCACACCACCTGATTTGGCAGAAACATTTTGATTGGGAGGTGGAGAATATTCTTTCCTATTTCTACTGTGCATTTGCGCATGCTGAGTGCATAGGCCTAAGTCTTGGTGAAGATGGCAGATTATGTATAAAAAATGTTGTTCCAAACAAAATTTGTATTCTCGAGTTCAGAGTTGAAAATTAACAAAATAAGCAAGGGGTCCTGCTAAATTGGACGTATATTTGATTATTAGTCAAATATTAACTAATTCCAGCATTAAAATCATCTGGATGGGATTGGATTATACATGTAAAGAAATGGCCAACTGACTTTGCAGACATCAACCACATTGCAACAGGAGGTGACTGTCACTGAGCATGCTCAGTGTACTCCCTTGGTATCAAAACAGCTTGTAACATCCAGAATGGGGTGTTTTTCTCGATCGGCCGAAAAGTCCTAGCTGTTCAAGGCAAAGTGAGAAACGAAAATCTCATAAAAGATTCCCGGTCATCTGAACTGAAATTTCGTTTGCCGAGAAATGGATGCAATGATCTCTTTCATGAACACTTGTCAGGCAGAAGAAAGAATATTTAGTAACTCATGTATGACAATAGCGAGGTTCCGCAACGTCTCCGAATTCCGAATATCTTTGATTATGGCGTCATCACTTTGACGTATGACGTTGCATCACATTCGTGACGTCGTGCAAATTCGTTGCGTCTTGACGAGGATTGCCGTAAATCTTCGTAGATTCCGAATTGATAATTTTCATTTACAAGAAATGTTTTCTTGGGCTTTTCTGACCATAGAGGTGACAATTGGATATACCTGGCACACTTCAGCGGTGAAATAAATGCTTAAAATGTCAGTATAAGGTAATGACGTGGTGTTAAAGAGAGGTTATCACATCGTTCACAAGGCCAAAAGTCGGACCACCGCGGATTTTAGACGAAGAAACGGCGTCATGACGTAAAGTCACGCAGCCCTGAAATCGTTTCGTGATTCGGAATTCGTGACGGTGCGGAACCTCACTAACGTCTGTCCCGTGGGTAACAGATGGTTTCTTCAATGAGGAACCCGCAGAACTACGCCACGACGTCGCGCTGCCAGTGTAAGACCCGAAAGTCCTATTTTCTAACAGTATTTCCATTTACTTCTTGCCCCAAAATAAACCACTATCTTTGGTTCAATTTTGATTAAATTACACTGTCCTGTTTCATGTTCAAAGTTCTCCATATATCACTGCTTTGTTTCGTCAGAAATGCCACAGGATGCCAATACTGACAACGTCATTTGGGGAATTTTCCAATGAAAATTGTGTAGAAAAATGTACACATGCTTTGACGACGTGACGTCAACAGCGAAAAAAGTGACGTCAGTACGTCATTCGGGTCTTATACTGACTGCGCCATCTGCCGTCGTGCGGGTTCCCCATTGTTTACTTTTTCTCGCAGACGTTTCTCTTGAATGTCTTCATGTTTGGTACATGTATTTCAATAGCCCTTTTTACACGGCGCCGGTGCGTTCCCTATTGTGAATTTCTTGGGCCACGAAATTATTCTTTGTGTCATTTTTGGCTGCCGTGGCTAATTCCTTTCAGGGAGGGAAGTGAAGGTTAAAAATATCATTTCAGCTGACAGAGAGTGCCGGATGACTGTCAAAGGAACCGAATATAGGGGAACGCGGAATATGACATACGTACGACTCAAACGTCTCCCGTGTCTCCCGTGGTCAAAGGTCAAAAAAGGTCGCAAGCCTCCCGATGGTGCTGCGGCTGAGAATAGCGAACGTGGATATTGCAGGAACCCGGATAATGCGAGAGAGCCATGGTGTTGGAAGAAGCAGCATACTATTCATTGGAATTTCTGTGCTATTCCAATGTGCTCGGGTGAGTTCTGATATCAATTGATATCTCTTCAAGACATGCCGTCAAAAAATTTCATCTTGATCATCTGAATTCGTCTGAATGCAATCATTTCCTTTATTAACAGATGTTTGGCAAAATAAAGAAGGAATGAAATAAATCATTTATGACAATGCCAATCCCCTTGGATAACATACGGGAGAATCCAACTTACCTCGACGCGAGTCCAGGTCATATGAAATGGTCCATGGACCATGTACTCACCCGTTTGGACATACATGTAATAGTGTAATGACAGAGAGAGGTACATGTCAGTTATGAGCATCTGGGTCAAGTCATACCCAAGTTGCAGGATTTCAATGACTGTTGGTTTATGCCACCTGGCGGCCATATTGGATGTCCGATCGGGCCCGTTACGACTTGAGACACGACTATGATATTTGCGATTTATGTGCACTTCCGATTACGAGCCAAAATTATTCTGCCACAGAGTTATGGCATTTTACGATTTGCAAACGTATGTGCGAGTTTCGAGGTGGCCCACCTTACTCACGTTGGGCCATTTGGACGTCTTCGGGCTGAAGATGCATCGGAGGCGCTCATGGGAGGTGTTCTCTCGACGGTTCCTGTAATTCGAGTGACTCTCGTTCGTCCGTGCGGCTCATAGGTGGCGCTCGTGGGTTGGCGATGGTCTCACCCTACGACACGTGTATGGCAAGCGGATTGTCCAGTTATTCAAAAAAAACTATATTTTTGCACTAAAACCTAGTTTTATGCTCATAAAACTTAGTTTTTGTGGGTAAAATATAGGGTTTTTGACAAAAACTAAGTTTTTCTCCTAAAAAACCTAGTTTTTGTCTAAAACCAAGTTTTATACAAGAAAACTTAGTTTTTTGCTTCATAAAATATAGCTTTTTGTCAAAAAATTGTTTTTTTAAGAACCTATATTTTATGACGAAAAAACTGGTTTTATGGGAAACAACCCCGATTTTATCGACAAAAATGTAAGTTTCTGCACTGAAATGTCCAGTTATTCCATAAAACAAAGTTTATTGGTCAAAAAACCTAGATTTTTGACTACATGTAAAACCAAGTTTTTTGCCATAAAAAGTAGGTTTTTGATAAAAATTAGGTTTTTGTACGCCGTTTGTCTAGTTATTCAAGAAACTTATATTTTTGACAAAAATACTGGTTTTATTGAAGAAAAACTAAGTTTTTCCACAAACCCAGGTTGTTTGAGCATAAATATAAGTTTCTTGGCTAGTTGTCCAGTTATTACCAAAAAACTATGATTTTTAAACAAAAAACTAAGTTTTTTGCAGGTGGTTGAAAAACCTATAATTTTAGCGCAAAAAACTAGGTTTTTAGCTCACCCGTGAGCTATAGTCATCAGTCAGCGTCCGTCGTCCGTCGTCGTCGTCGTCGTCCGTTAGCAGGGCACGTTTCGTAACCGCTGGAGCTATTGATCTGAAACTTAGTACATATATACCCCTAGGTCAGATGACCTATGACACCAAGTTTCGGTCCGATTCGATTTTTGGCTAGGCCTCCAGGTGGCCAAAACCAAAACCACAAAAAGTGCAATAACTCCTTAACTAATGACTGGATCATCTCCAAATTTTTATCATAGGTGTATCTAATTAGGATACATAACATATTTAACGGGTTTTTGGTTTGACCTACTTTTCAAGGTCACAGAGGTCAAAGTTCGATAAAAGTAACGAACCAGCCGCAGTTCTTAATTATTTCACCGAGAGTCTTCACATCTTGCATAAACGTGTATTAGAGGGGTACCTTCAAAAATACCGAGTTTCGGCCCGATCGGACATCCAATATGGCCGCCAGGTGGCGTAACCTGAAAATCATCCAAGTGCTAAAACTCAGGAACGGCTTGACCCAGATTGCTCAAACTTGATATTTACCTCCCTCTTGATGACCTTTACAAGCACGTCAAATTTCGGCCTGATTAAACTTCCAATATGGCCGCCAGGTGGCGTAACCCGAAAGTCATCAAATGTGCTATAACTCAGGAACGACTTGACCCAGAGCGCTCAAATGTGCTATGTGGCTCCCTCTAGATGACCTTTATGTGCATGTGAAGTTTTGGCCCGATCGGACATCCAATATGGCCGCCAGGTGGCATAACCCCAAAATCATTGAAGTCCTGCAACTTGGGAATGACTTGACCCAGATTGCCATATAAGAACTGTTTTATTTTATTATTATTGCTCATAACTGACATGCACCTCTCTCTGTCATTACACTATTATGTTCAAACGGGTGAGCACATGGTCCATGGACCATTTCATTTGCATAAAAACCAGGTTTTATTGTAGAAATATACGTTTTATGACAAAAACTAAGTTTTTTACGATCAAAACTTAGTTTTTGTCAAAAAACCTATATTTTGTCCACAAAAACTAAGTTTTTAAAGCATAAAACTACGTTTTATTGCAAAAATATTGGTTTTTTGAATAACTGGACAATCCGCTTGCCATACACGTGTATCAAATCGTTTTTATCAAGGATGTCTACAGCGGACTGCAATTCATTCTGGTAGTTGAAGTCGGAGTCGGAAAGCTGCGCATCCTCTCTATTGTATGATACGAAATGATTTTTATTTTCAGAGGTGGCTATTGGTTGTAAGAAAACAGAGAAAGGCGAAGACTACAATGGAAGCTTGCAGTGGACAAGGAATGGCGAATATTGTCTTCATTGGTTTGAGTATGGGTTCGATACGCTCGATCGTGCTTGGAAAAAAAAAACAATGTCCAACTTCTGCAGGAATCCTGCCGGTGGAAAACGGCCGTGGTGTTGGACAGGCTACGGCAAATGGGATTACTGCGACGTCCCCATGTGTCCAAAGAAGTAGGTTAAGCAGCATTTACGAGACCACGGGCCGTATTCAAAAAGGGTGATCATCGCGCGATTAAGGGTGTTTAGCGAAATCGGCGTACAAATTCTGCATTACACAGGTTAAAGGCCTAGAAAACTATTGTCTGGTGTCGGTATGGTGGTTCACCAGAGGCGTTTACCCGCAGGATAATCATACGTGTCTAACTACAATGTATCCTGCGTCTAAGTCCAAGAGGACAATGGAAATGTTGAACGATCAGGCAGGCTTGTCTAGAATTTTTCCAACACTTTCTTTTGTCCTCCCACACTGAGACACAGGAATGCTGGACGCGTGTAATCATCTTGTGGGTAAATGCCAGAGATCAGGCATCATACAGAATGCAGAACAATAGCTTTCTAGGCCTTTAACCTGTGTAATGCAGAATTTGTACGCTGATTAGGCTAAACACACTTTTTTAATACGGCCCCACATGTTTCGAAATTTTTGATCGTCGAGGAAAACATGTGACACATTAACAGAATTGTTAAAAGCCGGGATGTCACTAGAAGCCGATTTCGCGTAACAATTTCGAAATTTGATGTTAAAAAATTTGAATATAAATCGCAAATTCTAACCCTAAATCTTCTTACTTGTTTCCTTGTGCTCGCCATGCAGAATTTCGTAAACTACATGTAGACATGCTAGAAATCATGGGCCATATTCATAAAGGGTGTTTAGCCTAATCAGCGTACATGTTCTGCGTTACACAGATTAAAGGCCTATAGAAAACTATTGTTCTGCTTTCTGTATAGTAATAATAATAATAATAGTAATTAATAATGATGATGATGATGATGATGATGATGATNATTACGGTTTGTTTATTTACATGGTTGATTATGATAGTTATTTTCCTCGGACAGGTGGCAGCACCGTGTATACCAAAACATTAATGTTATCTATTGTTATATCTATCTTGATAAATATTCTTGTAACTGAAATCTATTTATGATTTTACACTCAAAAACAAACAAAAAGTTGTGAAAGGCGAGATTTAATTCGATTTTATCTGATTTGTTAGTACCAGAAATTGACAATAGGTGGCACACCGTAATATTTACAATTCGAACTAGAGCACCTTTATTAAGTGCTAGGTTAATGATAATGTACATTTTCTAAGTACTTTACAATGTACAACAAAAAGAAGAAAAAAGAAAATGAAACACAGGTAAAACAAAGAAGGATAAGACATTTCGATAAAACAAGAGTGGGTGACATGAAGTTTGGTGATCAATGACCATAATGATTTATAAAAAGTAGTGTTTTAAGTGACCTTTTAAAAGCATTGGTGTCAGTGAGACCACGCAAATGAGACGGTAGTGAGTTCCACAGCCTCGCGGCCATAGCACGCAGGCTGCGGACACCATTGGTCTTACCATTGGCACGAGGAACAGAGAGGACCCATGGGTCATTGGTGCCTTATCGGTGCCTGCCTGATCTCTGGCATTTACCCACAAGATGATCACACGTGTCTGACATTCCTGCGTCTCAGTGTGCGAGGACAAAAGAAAGTGTTGGACAAATTCTAGACAAGCCTGCCTGATCGTTTAACTTTTCCTTTGTCCTCCTCTTGAACTTAGACGCAGGAAAGTTGTACGCGTATGATTATCCTGCGGGTAAACGACTCTGGTGAAGCACCATACAGACATCAGACAATAGTTTTCTAGGCCTTTAGCCTGTATAATGCAGAATTTGTACGCTGATTAGGCTAAATACCCTTTATGAATATGGCCCTTTGAGTATGTCAAAATAAGCCACGATTAAATAAGGTTATGTACTGTGCAGCCATTGCAATAATGATGAGTAACAGGAATATTCGTGATTGCCCCTCATAGGTCTTTGGGAAAACCGGCTGTACGACACCATCGAGCGTATGAATTATCAACACAAACAGACAGTGAATAAATGTAATGTTTATTTTGGAATTTAGTTTCGCAGTGGGAATTTGCCCACAGCTGCCAGTGATTGATGATTGGGATTTTCCATTACAATTTACACAAGTCATTTTTCATGATCAAGTAGCAACTACATGTACATCACCCTTCAGTCAAATGGACACAAGAGGGTAGCAAAGGTGGGCAATTCTCCAGTAGAGAATGGATATTACACAATCAAATTTTTATTTACAATTTTTATTTATAATTTTTATTACAAAATCAAATTTTTGACCTAAAATGTATCTACTTTTGAAGTTGTGGAGGGTGACGTTTGTGCCCTATCTCCTCCTAAAGTTGTCTTTCAAATGGCCTGCGACCGCAGCCCTGCTCTGTCTAATAATGTTTAGAATGTCGACGGCTGCTTCCTTTTTCGATGTTTTTTCCCGTTTTGTGAAAAGAATCGCCTTTTTTGTGCGGAAATATTTGAACACCAGGAGAGTTCCAGCGCCGCCTGAAGTATCCGAACAATACAAAAATTAACGCACAACGAAGTACAGAATCGCCAAGGCCGAGGGGCAGAGCAACCTGCTCAGATTGTGAAGCCCCCGGGGTCGATATTTGTTATTTATTTTTTCTCTTTTATTCTCTTTACTTTTCTGGGTTGTTTTCAATCGTGTATTTATTGCTTTAGCGTGGGAACGCATGTAACACATGCATTGGCCTATCACGGCAACATACGCGTGTGCGTAGCCCCGAGCGGAAATGAGGGGGTGGGTCTTATTCATGCACAATATACATGTAGTTTGTAACGTACTTAGCCTGCACACCACAAGTGTAACCCAAAAAATGACAATATTGGTAACTTTTTAGTTGCCCCAAAATTATCCAATCCTAACCAGTGACACTCAAATTTCGGCAAAAGAAATTCGGCACGACCTGAAATCCACCAAGTTTTTACCGGCCATAAACAAGCCCTAAGAACACCACACCCATCCATGCGGGTATAATATGCTAGTACTGAATAAAATATTTCCTCTTAAGTTTCCTGCATACATGTTCGTCTACAATATTTTAATATTTTAATAATATTCTGGATTTTATCCAGAATGTGGTGTGGCCATTGTTCTCACACCTAGTAATTAGTTCGTTTTTGTAACGGATAACCGGCCAAATCCCAAACAACTGCCGAGGATGAAATAAGATTAGTTGAATTTCAATTATGAAAGATTCTATATCATCCTGCTCCGTATCAGTCTGGAGGAAGACTTCGACGAAGATGATGCAACAACTACAACTCTGTATTCTCTTATCTTCTATGTGTAAGTAGCCGCCACATTGCAAGTCTGATTGATTTTTGAAATTCTAAAACTTGTGACGACGAGCGATGGACAGATGGAGGGAGGTAAACAACTATTTTGAGACAGGAAAAGTATGTACGAATGGGGCACGTTCATGCTGGAACATATCAAAACCCACTAAAGGTAACGATATGACATTGTGACGGCAAGCTTTTCAAGAATCTCTACATTAGTTTTGTTTTTCCAGGGCTATGTATCGTACTAGGTAAGTATAAAAACAAACTTCATCACACGATATTGTAACGACCTTAAAGATCATGACTTTATTCTTTACATTTAATGTTTGTAAACATGGATGTTTACTTTATGTTATTTTGGACTTTTGGGACATCGTTTACATTATGTTATTTTGGACTTTTGGGACATGCCAACCCGGCAAATTGAATACTTTTAGTTTGAAAAGAATTTCTAGAGGGGCATGCCACCAACAAATTACTCATAAGACAATGAAAGACTAGACAAAAACAAACATAATGTAAATAAACAATGATTTTCACAGCCCGCGAAAATATCCGTGATACATTATATTTAAATAGGGTTCTTCTATCAAATATCTGTTCAAAAAAGAATGCAATAAAAATCATTGAGTCAATAATAATGAGCTCTAAAGTAGGCGTGGCCCAAACGGGAGGGAATGGCAGAGGAACAGAGATTTAAACCCCCTATCTTAAATCTATTACTTAACTCACATCGGAAATTTATTGCCTAACTGCCGTGACTTTGCTGCCTACGAATAGCATTTATAACACGGTCAACCATCCAGAGAACACCAGGGTTCTTAGCGCTGGCTCCCTTCGTCACCGCACACAAACCACTGACGACATTCACTTGGTTTGCTCGCGTGTTCGGCGCCTGAGAAAGAAGCACCCAATCAGCCTTAAGGGCGAACTGTCATTGTGAATTTTCATATTGCTTCAATCCAGGCCCCTCTGAGAAAAACAATAAAGACACCCCCAGTTGACTGTTTTTATAGTCCGATGTGATCACTGTGCTTTATAGACACAGAAAATGAGGAAAGTCCCAAGGATTACAGCTTAATTACATTACATAATCGTAAACAAAGAAATTC